>JAEAOA010000312.1:0-177500 GCA_016746295.1 Potamilus streckersoni
TTATGCCTTTGCCACGGCCAAGGCCAACTTGTGGACTTGCTCTTGTCAGTGATTGAGTAGAAATTACTAATGGTGGAATCTCTGGTGTAGTCACAATGTTAGTCTGCTTGGCTCGGGAAGGTCTTTTTCTCTTCGGTCGTAATAAAGAAGTCTGATACATTTCTTTCAGATTTCTTAACTCCGCTAAAATATCCAAGAGTATCGTGACCGTTTGACTTTCACTGTTTTCCTTCTCTCCTGAACTTACTTTCTTTTCTACTGCTTCTTCTTCTTCTTGTCGTTTCCTTCTCGTCTCTTCTTCTCGCTGTTGCTGTTCAAGCAGAAATGCTTCTTCTGCTTCTTTCTGCTGCTGTAAAAATTTCTCTAATTCTTCTTTTTGTCTTTGTTTAAAATCGTCGATGCGTGGTAAAGAAGGAGAAATTGGTGAAGGTACTGGGGCCGGTACAAATTCTTGCGAAGAGAGAAAATCAACTAAATCCCAGTTGAAATCAACCTCTTCGGTCAGTGACACTGTGTTCACTTTAGTAGCTGAAGCTATACCATTGCTTTTCGTCTCCGCAGCTGGTTCACCCCAATTCATTGTCTTCTTAAGTTCCGTCATGTTTGACTCAACAATGCCGCATCTATGAACTTCGCACGAACGCTAGTGAACGTATATAGGCATTGTGACGTCACAGGGAACTCTCTTCGGATTGGAAGACAGGCTCCGCGAAGTAACCGAATTTTGTAACGCGTATTGGGATTGGTCTACCATTTCAATCTGTTTCGATCCAGTCTTTCCCTATAAATACAAACAGTTCACTTCATTGCCTTCACCTGTTCTCATCACACACAAAGAAGATGTTGATCACTGCTAAATCCTCTAGTTGGTTATCGTCATTGTTTTTTGATCCAGAATTACCCGTGTATGCGAAAACAAAATGGTCTGTCATCCGGATTAAAGGTGCCACTGTTTGGAAAAGAAGATGTTATGTGGAAAGACAAGGCTGTTTGAAGCGGACTCTCATCTTCGGACAAGAAGTGAGATGCAGTTTAAGAAAAGCTTTGAGAAAGAAAAAAGCAATGCGATGTCCTGTATGTTAACGGCATGATGTTAACATCATAAACAACGGCCCTTTTCAGGGCCACTTTCCATGCCTCGAAAAGATTATACTTTTCCATAACAAATTGCCTGTATAAGTTATAAAACATACATATCACTACATTCACTAACACGACGAACGCTTGATGTCACAGTACTTGACGAATGCTTGACGTCACAGTACTTACACATTGCTACACTGTTGACAAAGTGTCCAGTACCGTGACGTCATGCCACCTGGGACCATTTCTCTTGTCGCTATACAGTCCCAGAGTGTGATAATACAAAATTCCCCTTGACGCTATATTACCCCACGCTGTGCCATTTGTCGCCAAAAATCTTGACGCTATATCGTCCCAGGCCATATTTTAATGATAACTCCCATTGACGCCAAATCGTCCCCTATTACTACTCATACAACTGAAATGTTTGTTAAAAAACTCAAGTCAATCTGGTTTCTCAATGCTCAGCACATAGTACCTTCACCACAATAATATAAACGTTTGGTTGGAGTACGTTTTAATTGATGTAAATCTGAATGGATTTGTGAAATTTATGTCAGTATTATGGGATTAATTCATCGGACCGGCAATGTGCCAAAAGACGATAACTTTCTTTTTAACTATGTTTCAAAGATGGGGACGTTAGCTCGACCTATAAAAGATTATCTATGCCTACTGCGTTTATATTCTGTATGCCACTATTTGTCTAATCAATTAGTTTCTCAAATGTCGCGCGAAGGATTGTTCGTGTCACAAAATCGCTTCCATTATTGTAGTGGAAGATAAAATGGAGCAAATTAAAAATTGTAGACTGTAATAGACCGTCTTGACAAAGTCTGAAGACGCACAGTTATCTATACTCTAAAATCAAATTTTAGAGAGCTTTTAAAGTAAATTTCAGAGCAGTTTGGGTGTTTCACTTAACGAATTCTGCAAGACATTATATAACAATATATTATAGTCATTCAATGAAAGGTAGAAGATTTTAGTAGTTTAGATTAAAAGAAAATAAAATATCATCAGATACAGTGTAGTGTACCACGTATTGATTACTATAAAGGCACGAAAACCGACACCGAACAGTGGAAAACTAGTATTTAACTAGACTGAGCGATTTCGACTCTGAACTAGCCCTTTTCAAAGGCAAATGCAAAACATAGACAAGACAAGGAAATGAGTCAGAAAAGCAGTTGTTTTGCAAAACTTTACATGGCTCTTTCTACAGGAATCAAAGCCTATATATTTTATGTTTCAACTAGTCTTTGTCAACTTGATGCGGACGCTGGAAAATATTTTATTGACCAGAACGACATCTGTTATTTTATGTAAATATAGTAGTAATTATAGGGTATCAAGCAAATGTATATAAATCTGTAAAAGAAAATGTGACGATTGCAAAAGATAATTTGTTTTTGCATGTTTAGATGTGGGTGGGAAAATGGAGTCATGGACACCACATTATTAAGAAAATCTGAATGCCAGGACATGTGAACTGTCCTTGTAAAAACTGATGATACAGTTGACAAATGCCTGGTGCGCGTGTGGTTATGCGTGCATATTTGTGTTTTTGTGCGCAGGTAGGAAAATGTTAAGTAGAAACAAAGTAAATATAAAAATATGATTCTCTGTTTTGGAGTTTTCTTGATTTTAATTACTAAAATTATAATAGTACTAAAGTGCTCAGGAAATCCTCGTCATTGTGTTCTAGAAATGTAATTATAATGGTACTAAGGTAATACATTTACTTAAGTGTTAGTAATGTAATTGTAGTGGCACTAAGGTAATACCTTTACTTACGTGCTTTCAATGTAATTGTAATGATACTAAGGTAACAAATTTACTAAGACCCTTATTTAAGTAAAAGTAATATAATTGTAATGGTACTAAGGTAACAAATTTACTAAGACCCTTACTTAAGTAAAAGTAATATAATTGTAATGGTACTAAGGTAACAAATTTACTAAGACCCTTACTTAAGTAAAAGTAACATAATTGTAATGATACTAAGGTAACAAATTTACTAAGACCCTTACTTAAGTAAAAGTAATATAATTGTAATGGTACTAAGGTAACAAATTTACTAAGACCCTTACTTAAGTAAAAGTAATATAATTGCAATGGTACTAAGGTAACAAATTTACTAAGAACCTTACTTAAGTAAAAGTAATATAATTGTAATGGTACTAAGGTAACAAATTTACTAAGACCCTTACTTAAGTAAAAGTAATATAATTGTAATGGTACTAAGGTAGTGCCATTTATTAAGTTTTATTAATGTCATTGTAATGGTACTAAAGTAATACCTTAATTAAGTACAAGTAATGTAATTATAATGGTACTAAGGGAATATCTTACTTAAGAACAATTAATGTAATTGTAAAGGTACTAAGGCAATACCTTACTGAAGTACTTGTAATGTAGTTTTAAGGGTAAAGTTAACACCTTTATTTAATTGTCAGTAATTTAATTGTAATAGTACTAAGGTAATACACTTACATAAGTACCATTAGTGTGACAGTAATGGTACCAAGCTAATACCTTTACTTAATTTACAAGTGATGTAATTGTAATGGAACTAATGTAATACCTTATTTACAAATGATGTAATTGTATTTTTACTAAGGTAATACCTTACTTAACTACAAGTGATGTAATTGTAATGGTACTAGGGTAATACCTTACTTACAAGTGATGTAATTGTATTGTTACTAAGGCAATACCTTACTTAAGTACACGTAATGTAATTGTAATGGTACTAAGGTAATACCTTACTTAAAAGTGATGTAATTGTATTCGTACTAAGGTAATACCTTACTTACGTACACATAATGTAATTGTAATGGTACTAAGGCAATACCTTACTTAAATACAAGTGATGTAATTGTATTCTTACTAAGGTAATACCTTACTTAAGTAAACGTAATGTAATTGTAATGGTACTAAGGTAATACCTTACTTAAATACAAGTGATGTAATTGTATTCTTACTAAGGTAATACCTTACTTAAATACACGTAATGTAATTGTAATGGTACTAAGGCAATACCTTACTTAAAAACAAGTGATGTAATTGTATTCTTACTAAGGTAATACCTTACTTAAGTAAACGTAATGTAATTGTAATGGTACTAAGGTAATACCTTACTTAAATACAAGTGATGTAATTGTATTCTTACTAAGGTAATACCTTACTTAAGTACACGTAATGTAATTGTAATGGTACTAAGGCAATACCTTACTTAAAAACAAGTGATGTAATTGTATTCTTACTAAGGTAATACCTTACTTAAGTAAACGTAATGTAATTGTAATGGTACTAAGGTAATACCTTACTTAAATACAAGTGATGTAATTGTATTCTTACTAAGGTAATACCTTACTTAAGTACACGTAATGTAATTGTAATGGTACTAAGGTAATACTTTACTTAAGTACAAGTGATGTAATTGTATTCTTACTAAGGTAATACCTTACTTAAGTACACGTAATGTAATTTTAATGATACTCTCATTAATTACTACAAATGAGCAATGCAACGGAAAGCAGTATATAGACTGAATACGATTATTTACAGCATACCTGCTTCATAAGTGTGAAATTCTATTATAAAATATTCCCAGTATTTACTTATAATCTTAACATATAATTCTGTCCAAAATTTATGTCCAACGTTCGTACTCTTCTGAAAATCACCGGGAACCTGCTAGTATCCAGTGTCACTTGTAGAGTGACAGGTCTATCTGATGCAAATGCCACTGTCCAGTGTCATTTGTTAAGGGATAAGCCTACCTGATGCCAATGCCAGTGTCCAGTGTCACCTTTTAAGTGATAGACCTACTTGATGCAAAGTGTTTGTACAGTGTCATCACATTCACAGTCATTATTTCATTGAAGAATATGGAAACCCGGAAAAATGAGGACACTGTTCATGCATTAAAAAGAGACTAGATGTGTCGTGACATTATAATCAGTTAATAACAAAGCATGTACAATACTCAGATGTTGAACTTCTAGTTAAAACTCATCCATCCCTAGTACACGGAAAAGCACATAACATAGCTCTGTACGATTCTTAAATGTTTTTTAAATTAAGATTATATCAAGTTTTAAAAATCGTGAAAATTCGTTGACGTCCCATTCTACTATTGCATTAAAATGCATAGTCAACTTTTATCAGAAAATTTGCCATTATTCACAGCAATTATATTCTTATTATTTGTACCTGAAACACCCCCCCCCCCGAAATATATACGCATCCATGACAGGTACAATCAATACGTTCTAGCATTAGATTTATACGTAAAAAGTTTCATAGAAGTTACCAAGTTATTATTTTCTAGGTCGAATAAGAATTATTCTTTTCCTGAGTGTGTAGAGGCACTGGGGTAAGTATATAAATCTGTGTGAATAGGTGGGTATACCTATAATTTACTTTGCTTCGATAGTTACAAACCTTGTTCTATCAATCTTGGATTTAAGCAGCACAGTAACTTTTTCCTCTAAATTCTTTCATGCTTTATTGCTTTTGAATTAAGCATACTTTACACCTTTTGGACTCAAATGATTTTAAAAGACACCTTTTTCCTGCAAATGCTAGACCGTTAACTATTGCTCCTCCAGGACTCCAGTAGTCAATGGAATTCTGAAGTAGTCATTTGAGAACTGGAAATAACAAACTAGAATAATTAGCTTTCGTTTCAATCAATATCCATATCTGAATTATATCAATTGTCAAAGTTCTGAATATTTTATTACCTCTATCAACTGTACTCTGTTGGAATTGGAATATGTTATAGCTGATTTCATCTTGACAGATGGTAAAGATTCTGTCGAATAATTGAAATCTGTCTATCTACAATTGTTATTAAATATATATGCAGTGAGAACTACCCTCATATCAGTTAACTCGAATTAAAGTTGTAACAATTCTTATTTTACAATGTTAAAATTGTACTTTTCGAAACTGTTTTTCAGGCACAATACATAAATCATAATATTGCTATTTATGTATTTTCCTGTTCAGAACACCACCGTGTTCCACTGCATGCACGTCTTTTATTTTGATGGCAAATGTTATAAGTTGCTATTCAACGTTGATAAGGTTCCTTATACCCTGTGTGTTGCGTGATCATTAGTATTTTATTGTTATTATCTGGGCTGTAAGTGCAAAAAACTATTCATGGTTGACAATACCCAAACACATGTTACTGAACATGCTTTATCCATTTATTACAATCATGGAAACGCATCATGTTGTCCTACTATTTCTTTCTCTCTTTTCCTCCAGAGACCGGTAAATAAAATTCCACAGTGAAATGCAGAAAAGAGATCTGAAATAGTGGACTCCAATTTGAATCAGTAATGAAATCCGCCTTTGATCTTCAACATATATTCCTCTACCATCAGTTTTGTATAACAAAGTTACAAAATTAAATTCAATGGTAAAAAAAAAAGAATTAAGGAAGGGGAGAGAGGTATTATATTATAGTGGTTACCTCTTCATACTATTAGTTATTGGATGACAGTTTAAAGGAAAGATGCTAATAGGAACAGACAGGCGAAGGAGTGTAAAATTGGAATGAGAAGACGGATTTATAATCAAAGATGACGGGTGTTGTTCCTTCGACGAACAGATCAATCATGTCATACTGATCAATATTGAATTAATACACATGTCTAATTTTTCTTAAAAAGGAATGTTTCTAGGAATAAGAAAAAAAAATAAAAGTAATCCTCTTGTAGATGTAAGGTATTTGAATAAAACACAATGTCGAATCTCCTTGCTGGCTGTGCTAAATTGCATTTTTAAAAAATCACGTTTATTATGTAACAAAAACAGTACAACTCATTTTAAATCACCAATTGTAGCTGCTGAAATAATATGCATGTAAATTCGTTGTCATCATACTATTAAATGTGAAATATTCTGAATAGTATCATTGATGCAATTAGAGGTTGGACAATATAAAGTTTGTTAATTAAGATCGAGGGAAAATATGATTTATTGATATAGTTACAATTGTGGATATCAAACACCGAAGACACATGGTACCGTTATATTCTACATGAGAATGCAGTTCTTGTTAAATTCATTTGTATGGATAAGATGTATTTTCAAAGAAAAAAGTATAATCATTACTCGTCTGACTTCGGCTTTAGCGCTTTATTTATTTTAGTTATGTGCGTTCACACAAAACTGTTAAACATTTCAAGTCCTTTAGAATTGAATTATATATAATACACGTTCTCAATAACTTTTATGTCAGTCTATGTTTTACAGTCATTACAACCGTAAACTTTAACGTGTTAAATACTTTTCTACTTAATTCATTTCTCGAGTCGGTAGTCACTGAATTATTATGGGTTTATTTTGTCAATGAGGAGATGTTCACAAGACAGCACTTTACTAATCCAGGAAAAGCAAATTCACTTAGAAACGAATATTGAACATTAACATTAAATAATTAGCTACGTCTTAGCAACATTTCAAAAGTAACATAAAATGGACATAATGTGATGTTAATCTCAATCAGTTCAGATTTTATATGAAAGTATTTTAAAATTTCGAAATATTTTGATTTTATTTCAATACATTTATTGCAGTTCTGAATGCAAAATAACGTTCTACAAAATGACCCGTCTCAGCACGTGCAGTATACGAGTACAGATACATACGTGTAAGATTACATAGTTAAATGACAATGACGTGTATAGGGTAATTAGAAAACAATTATGTTATTGAGCAAAGAGCATATTGTAAAACGAGAGCGCTCATAGGTTGCTCGCTGACTGACATCAAGGCAAACTAAGATAAAGTTTACAAATCCAATTTTGTGTCATCACCTGCAATTTTTAATTGGTTTCGTCCTGTTAAATATGGTCGCCAGTCTATGGAAGATGACCCACATTGTCTGCTATTCGTGTGCTGGTAGCGGCTGTTTCGAAGGGGTCAATTGAGCTAGATGCTCAATGCGTGCGGAAGATGTTAATAATATAATATCACGTGACAATAATTGGTCATCTGTTCTTTATGTGCTGAAGAATAAGTGTGTGTAAGACAGGTGTGTGTGTGTGTAAGACAGGTTCCGCATTTGTTGAAGGCTAGCCAATTCAGACTAAGGGTGAAATCTCCAAACACCTACTCATCAGAAAGAAGGCCCAATACGTCTGAAGGAGGTCACAGGCGATGAAACATATATTTAATATTTTTTATTAGACTTAAGAGAGTATATAATATTTGGATCAGAGAAAATGTAGAGACCACAAGATTCTCGACGTAGATTGGACTGTCTAGACTGTTGTAAATATATGATTTTACAATGCAACAGATACAGGCCTTCGGGTAGATATGCCTGAGTCTGCTATTGTTACTAGGCCATTGTATGCCTCTAAACTTTTGCCAAATTTCTGTAAAACTACTGAACCACATTCAGGGGTACCGGTGCCCGAGTTATCCATCTACTTCGTGACAACGTACGGGCGCATAAAGCTGAAGCTGCACAACATCCAGACGTTCGCATGTCTTCGATACAGACTTTTGTTAGCTCCACGTCATATAGTGCTGCATTAACGATTCGCTGAGGGACTGGGGATTTGAATGCAGCGATGCAGTTTGATTTGCAGTTCTCCAGTATATGAACACAATACCAAGAACTGAATAAAAAATGACAATTAATGATTAGATAGTCACACTTAGAAAGTGTGAATACGTGCAATGGGAGTACACGTACTCGTTTTGGATACACTGACGAACTGTTCACTAATAATGAACTTTTATGTATAACGCACTAATATTCCGAAATATTAAATACTCCTCATAAGTTCTGATCATAGTTGTTAGTAGACAGATATGTTGCACATTATACAATAATCTAGTAGAACGTGTCTGTAATGATAAACCTGTGCTTTTCTTACTATAATGTGGTTTATTATCGGTATTTATCTCAGAGAATACTATCACTTGCCTTAAGACACGCAGTCTTACTTATTTTGACAGTCTAGATTCGACCGCAACTGTTTACATCAGAACATATTCTTTCCTTTTACAACTACGATATTTCGCATTGTGTTCTTTCCCAAATTACGATTAATCTCTTATCATTGGATGTGTCCAAATATTAATAGTCTACATATCGAAAGGTTCCAAATGACATAGTGTGACTGATTGCATATCTAAAGGAAGGACTTAGATTTAAATTGAACCTTTTGACCTGCTAGCATCCAGGCTTCTTAAAATAATTTCGATGTGAGTGGCTTGTGTAATCGCACAGACACATTAGGGTATACAAAACATGAATGGCATCGAGATTGGGTCATAAACACAGAAATGAAATGAAATACATTTTAGTACAGCCTGAACAACAATGTTTAAAGACTTTATGTTTAATGTTCAAGTGGCCTTACCGTTTCTAAGCAACAATACAACGTTGAGTTGATACTAATCTCATATATTATTTGCACGTATTGTTTTTATTATCATGACAGTTTTGATAGTTTTTATATCGCGCCTGATAGATGTGTATATGTGTAGTGTTATTAAAAGAGAAAGAATAAATAACAATAACACAATGATGGCATGTAATTTGAGACACATCTCTGCAAATTTGACAAAGTCATTAATCCTTACAGTTCGACTAACTTTGATATTATCTGACATACCACTCAGACATTCTTTATCTTTGCTTGGCAGCATCCTGTATTACAACGCTTTTCTACCTTCATTATAGTTCCTGATATGCATATCAGATATCGACATTTAAAATCGAAATGACACATTACATTTCCGTTTGCCTATATTATTTTAGTTATATGGTGACTCCTCATTAACACTAGCGCTGTTGTAACTCAAAACGGCAAATATTCTTTACACCGAAGATGTCAATAACATTATCATTTCTCTTATGCAATCATGTCTTGAATCAAAGAATGCAATCATGTCTTGAATCAAAGAATGCTAAATGCTTTGGAGCCAATAGCACGAGGTAAAGTTTTGGTTTTATTTGAGATCGTATTAAATTATAGGTTAAGGATGATTCTTACAGGAAATTCCTTTACAACCTGACATTTGTCCTTTTCGTGGAAAATTTATTATATATCATTGATCGGCTGTCATTCCGTTCCGCTTTCTTTTTTTCGTACCTGTAAGGCTAGGCACGTTACATGTTTGTGGGGAAGTAACTAGCGGCCGAACTGAACATAAAGGAAAACAAGTGTTAAAAATAATATGGCTTTTAAAGTGTTGAAATAAAGCAATTTGATATAGCAATACTATTGGTATATCTAATTGTGCTCCGCCCATGGCGTGAAAATACGCATACATAAACATTCTTTAAACTGTGTGCTGTTGGGTCTATTACTATAGATCAATGATCAATTTCTACTCATTATTCATCAATTATTAGTGAGGTATGAAAATAACGATAAAAAAGTAATTATAATCCCCGTGTTCTTTTTCAATTTCCCCTTCCCCTTCCATCTCATGCACAAGGGAAAACATATGCAGAAAATTGGAGTGAGACTAAAAGAAAACTTGGGCTAGTTAAAAAAAATTGAAACTGAAATTCCACCAAGTAACCAACTATATCGTTCTTCATAACGGTATATTATACTTCCTTTGGGACCTATCTAAAGTGTTCATATAATCAATTATACAAAGTTGCACTTGTCTCAGTTACCGGGCATACATACTTAACGTATTTAAGGCTTTGTTGATGTTGTTTCGTAAACATATTATAAGTCTCTAAAAATCGATTATTATTAATTAAATATGAACTATCCAAAGCACGACTCTCTCTCTCTCTCTCTCTGTTGACCATCGTAAGGGCAAAAATCCATGAAAAGATGAGAATAGAGGATATACTAATGCCTTGCTAAAGAATATTTATGAAACAAAATCACGGATTTATATATATATTATGCACAAAAAGTATTTGTTATCTCAAAGTAATGTTTGTACTCTTTAGCGTTGTCTGGTGAAAAAAATATTCAATTGTAAGTTAAGATTAATTTTACTCAGGAACATGGATGGAACCGATTGCAAAACTAATAAGCAGCGGGTGCATTTGTCTGGGAAACAGCGAACAGGGACAGAAGGACTATACAGTTGCTGCCTGTTTTATCTCGGTATACAGAAACAATATACAGGAGAACTTCGATCATCCGTCAGGGTGCCGGGCTGAGACCATGACCGATATGAGAATAGATTGATAATATAATATGTACATTAAGAGTATTATACAATAGATAGGATCATCGAAAATTCATAATATCTACATATCTACATGTACCTGTTTTTATATTTTGAAGGACAATGCCCTGACGGTTAACAGAGACTGATGGTTAATCGGATGTCGGATAATCGAAGTTCTATTGTAATGCCTTTCCAGCATCCTGAAATTGAAAAACACGATAAAATTGGTCTGAAAGATAAATCATCATCAACAGTAAATATTTACAAGGAAATTATGACTATCGTTATTTATGAAAGTTTTTAACCTTTTGAGTTTTTTGTAACCTGCATCAGATGGAAATAGTTTTTAAAAAATTACAGATAATACAATGCCTTCCTTAGACGCTCGAATACATTTTCCGCTTCTTCTTAAGTGTGTATGAATAATGAGCAGCACATACAAGTTTCATGCAAGGATGTAATTGAAGGCTTTATACAGTAAAACTTATACATTTCAGAGATCTATATAATGAGACACCATACATTTTGTTTCTTATAATCAAGGTAAGAGGTATTGAATGAAATGACTTATAAACAAATACAGAGCTATGATTTATATTTAAAAACGTGAATACTTATCACATTTAAGGTTACTAATTATGGTGTCAGTGACCTACTAAAATATAATTTGCACCTAAATAACTAAGATCACAGGAAAGCGTCTCTTACGTCATGTTCTATATATTTTCTCTGGATCATGCCAAGTATAGAGTCCAATCTTGCTACTAAAGCATGTCATGCTACGGAATATTTGGATTATTGTATAGAAAACTTTCAAATCTCGTTGCTAAAGCATGCATTGCAACGAAGTATTTGGGTTCTTGTAAAATATGGAGTCAAATCTCATTTCTAATGCTTGCATTGCACCAGAATATTTGGATTCTTGTAAAGTACACAGTCAAATCTCGCTACTAAAGCATGCGTGGTAACGAAATATCTGGATTCCTGTAAAGTATAGAGTCAAATGTCGTTACTAAAGCATGCATTGCAGCGGAATATTTGGATTATTCTAAAGTAAAGTGTCAAATCTCGTTGCTAAAGCATGCATGACAACGGAACATTTGGACTCTTTGCAGAAAAATAACTATGCTCAGAGCAAAACACGTTCAACGGAAATTTAGTTTTCAATGAATCAGTCAGCTACTGATTTCGATGACTATTTCCAGGTAACAACATGCAGATTTCATCTAAATGTTTCCTTTCTAGTGGCAGTTATTGGAGGTGAGATCTTACTGATAACTTTGCAATTATCGTTTACGATAATGGAATAATTTGCGCTCACGGCCTCTATAGGTTTGGTTTAAGATTCAATTGTCTGCACAAGATAACATTAAGTACAAAATATAAATCTATATTTCTGACACATTTAGCTTTAAATCAGCATTTCTCTAGCAAAAAAGTAATGGTTTAAAACAATTTGGTATTGATAACGACAATTTTTTGTAGAACCCAACTGATTTATGGCCATCCATAAAACCAGATTATAAGAGAAGGTTTGTTTTTTCTTGTTCTCTTTAATTATTTTATATCGTTTTGAATTTTCACAGGAAAAAAAACATTTTTTTCTCATTGATAAGAGTTAATGATGCAAGAAATGTTACGTTTGTTTTCAGTATTTTTAATATCTTATGAACCCTTGTATTCAGTAGATTTTGTAGCAAATTGTTTGCATACAGTTTCATACTATTTGATCTTCCACCATCATTGTTCCACTTCGTTAAATGCCTATCACTGTTTTAATTATGATTTCCGAAAAGGTAAACTATTTAATATGGGATACTGAGGTACAATGCAGATGCTCTGCTTTCAAAAGTTTGTATCATTCAGCGATTCATGCGAAAGTATACCTTTATAACCAGTCATCTCTTACAGGTATATTACAATACAATTATATTAGTGCAAATAAGTCGGCACAAAACTAAAGTGTCAAAAGTCAAGCGTCAATTTATATCAGATATATTTAATGTCTGTCATTGTTCACATTACTTAAGGAAAGACTAGGATCTAAAGAGAGGCCTCATCATAAAATAATGCTTTCATTAATAGGAAACATTTGTTAATTAATTGGCAAAGTGCATAAGTTTTCGTTAATATAGAAATTCTTACTTGTAGATAAACGTTCATGAAAAGAAATTTCTAAGCCTTACAACAATATTTTATGTTTCTTCAAATCAGATAATTAAAGATTGCTATCGAAATATTTGCTAATGTAGAATTAATGTCACAAATCCTTATACATGCTGTATGAGAGTCCGAACTGTCAATTACTGGAAGTACAACGAGTAAACTTAATCTTGATGAATTAATGTCTCTTTCATAATACGCAGCGTATTTGTATTTAAAGTCATCTGTAACTAAACAAGGTAATGGAAGGGTGGAAGGGCAAAGATTACCAAAGGTTAAAGTTTAGCATGAAATAATTTAATCATAGCGCAGAGAGAGAGAGAGAGAGAGAGAGAGAGAGAGAGAGAGAGAGAGAGAGAGAGAGAGAGAGAGAGAGAGAGAGAGAGAGAGAGAGAGAGAGAGAGAGAGAGGAGAGAGAAGAGAGAGAGAGAGAGAGAGAGAGAGAGAGAGAGAGAGAGAGAGAGAGAGAGAGAGAGAGAGAGAGAGAGAGAGAGAGAGAGAGAGAGAGAGAGAGAGAGAGAGAGAGAGAGGGTCCACGAAAGAGCAAATAAACAAAAACCCCAGCAATACTTTAAGCAGTGAATAAACAAACGTACATTGCTGTGAAAGCCTTTACTTTGTCTGCAAGTTTTCTTTTGAGAGAACAAAATAAACAACAACAAAAATGTTTAAATTTTGTCCTATGCACAGATGTTCTTATTGGTTTTCTGGCTATTTTTCAATGTTTCAGAGATTGATATTTTTGAGTGTTATCATTCATATCCCAGTATTGGCTGACTAGAAAAATTATTTGACATTTTTTGTGTTTGTATATGTGTGGGCTTACCGCCATATTTCATTGTAGGATACATAGCAGACTGTGTATCTGATGAAAGAAACGCTTAGTAAAAGCTCTGGTTGGACAACCCACCTACAGGAAGTTACTGTCCACTTTGACTCGACCATTACTCAAACCAACGCGGATAAATGCGCCTTACTCTACTAGATGCCCCCATTTTATTCATTTTTTTCAAAGTTATCGCTAATATTACTTATTCAAATTTAATCAAAATGTATTGTTGGGTTTATATGGAATATAAGCTGTGCAATGTGGGTTCAATTAATATATTCTCTGCCTTTGCAAAACAATGTATGAATGTTATAAGGTTACGCATGAACTCGAAAAACTAAAATATTTGTATTGATTCTATTTAATAATTTATCAAGTTTGGCATGATTCAACAGTGCTGCCTTAATCTATTTTAGTTTTTTATGTAGGCCGTTTTAATAAGACATAAAATATGCTTAAAAATCATAAACTTAAATTTGCCAGCTGTAATGGTCACTGTTAACTTTGCCTTACGTCGTCACTGTGATGTTCCCTTGTATTTGATTTAAAAAGAAAATTGACTGGAAAATATACTTCAAAAATTTTACCAAGTGAATTACGGCCGATTATTTTTAAGCAAAATATACTTTACATGGCATCTTTGCTACAAACATTCTGTTCGAATTTAAATGACAACTGACAGGAGTTATTATGCCAAATTTCGTCACATGTCGTACAAATTATAGAACGCTTTGACCTTTCAATAAACTATGTTAAATGTTCATTTATTTGTGTCATTACTGTTTGGTGTACGCATACATTTACGGTATAAATCGTAGCAATTATCATCGTCTAGTTAATGACACATATGTGCAAAAAGAACAAGAATTGTTTGCTACGAAATTAAAACTAACTAGACAAGAACTTATGATTTAATTTAATAATATATTTAAAATTTTCAGCATCATTTATATTTGATAATTGTTTGTAATTAAGATTGGGAATCTTCCGTTGTCCTGAATTATTACACAAAATTACTATGCTAAAACATGTTTCATTGATTTTTAACCTTCTGAGAGTCAAGGTAACCGTGGGTTGGAACGCGTGTCGTTGGAAGAAAGGATCCTGTATTTTAGCAGAGGAGATGCCAATGGTTGTCATTCCAATGCAAAACAATACTTTGGCCCTAAAGATTGATCAATCGGCAAGGCACTCCAAGCATCAGGCTATTTCAAAGACGCCCATTGTAATTATATTTTAAATAGCTTGAAAGTAACTTTTTTGTGTGATGAATCAACATTGTGTTGGTCTTCAAATCTTACAAGGAACACTGCCTATGATTGACGTAGCAAAGGTAAATTTAATTACATTTCTTTTTCATTCCACTATAACACCCTGTGCATTACCGAACACTAGAAACGCAAAAACAATATAAAGTATCGCTGTTCCTTTGTAGTGATAAAAATCAAGAGGTGATGAAGGTAACGCAATAATAATCTCACAATCCTGGAAGTCAATCAAAACTTAAACCACTTGTGTAAAAACTGCTCTCCAAAATGACCAGGAATATTTCAAACAGCTGCTCGGATAAAGAAACTCGAACGAGTCAGCGAAATTGGCCAATACTTTATGTTGGGAGGGGGCTGACATGATATTCCCAGCCTGTTATGGAGCTTTAGTTATTGTTATCAAGGAGATGATCGACCAGGATGTTAGTGCCCAGATTGAGCAAAACTAAATTAATCTATACAATTCATGGATGAAATAATAGAGGTCTGAGCAAAGATGTAGACTAGAATAACTCGAGCTCCAGTGTGTAAAATATAACAATTTAAACAATTACATAAAACAATAAATTTGAATATGATTATTGAATGAAACATTTTTCCTTAAAACAATTGATATGGAATACACTTAGCTCTTCTGTTATACCAATAAATGGGTTTCATCATATGATCAAGTGAATGATCGAATTAAAATTTTCGGCATATCAGCATAGCCTTGCTGCTTCCGACTCATTTAAAATCGTTGTTGGTGACATTTTAGAATTGTCGTATTTCGCTTTTGTTCTCTCTCTCCAACCTCTTCTTACCATTGAGCGTAACTTAGCTTTCTTCTTTTTCCACTGTGTAGCACAGGTATGGAGCTATTTTTCTCTCCTTCAAAAAGTATAATACGCAACCTAAGTATTTGACAGGTTTTTTTTCGGCGCCGAAGAATATTCCCACTTTCGTTATATCAAATACCGTCTTATCTCATCTCAACCGATCTCAGCATCCTGATACTGATACACATTCGGTCTTGCATGAAAATAATTCGTTTGTTCTTGCTGCTTGTTGCATTCCTAACTGGAACCATGACATAGCTAGACCTCTTAGATAAAAAAAAAATATATCCACATGTGATCTATAAATTACTAGCTGAACGAGAACCGTCTACACACCCAAATTTCCTCGAAAAGAAATTTACAGCATAATTATACAAATGAGTCAATGGACTTTTCACGCCTTGTTTTAACCACGTTACCTGTTAATTAGCGATTCATTGACATATACATGTTACATATCATTTAAGACAGATGAATAAAATTATCACAGTTCGTTTCAGAGTAATGATTAAATTCAATCAATAGATGATTTCTATCACATGTAAACTACTAAACCCGAACACATTGATATCAATGAAATATTGTATGTCATCGTACTGTACAATGAATGCACAATTAACCTCTGAAGTCAAGGAAGATTGTAGTATGACTTTAAAGCGAATAAACTCGACAACTAAGTACCAACTTACATCCATTAACATAGTGTATGAAACTCAGACAACACATTTGTGCCTTTTCAAGACTAGGCCTTTCTATGCAACTTTCCAGACACACGGCCGTTGGACAATTTATTTAACGAGAAAAATTGTTTGTTAATTTCCTCGGAGTCACTCGAATTTCTTCCCTCTCGGATGAAAACTTGTGATGCAAAATATTGCAGAGGAAATTACTTAAAACATCGCATTTCGTCTGAAAACACATCACCTCAGTTAGATTAGCTAATTAGGATTGACTTCCGATAAACGCCATAATTTTAATGCTCCAATCAATGTTATAATAATTTTTTTAGTCTGCCTTTATAAATATCTATTCTGGAAAATGTCATTTTGTGATACCCATTTCAAAGGCCCAAGGTTTCCCCAAATATGTCTCTGGTTTGGATCGACTTTGTAGTTTCATCCACAGACCCTAAGAAAATCCAATAATGCCTGCAAACAAAGGAGGTTAACCATAGTAAGCTAACAATTTATTACATACCTAGCTCATACGTCAATCTTAATTATTACGTTTCACGCTAACCAAGACAAAATATGTTGTGACAAAACAGCTACAAAATTTCGCACCATTACATTTTTCATCATAGAATCCAATGATGACAGCCGAAAACTAACGAAAGTATCAACCTTTGTGAAGACGTGTTAAATAAAACTTACTGAGGTACAACTACCTGCAGATTGTAGCTGCAAACCTTACTCCAATAATCTACTTCACTTAAAACGGTGTCTGGTATACAAATAATAATATTTCTACATAAATCTCTCCACCCATGAAAAGGTGTTTTTAGATAGATTTAAATATTCGTTGTGACGCAGGGATGTTAAGAAGGTCAAATATCTTAGCTCTCAAAACGCCTCGCAAGCGAAAAGAATTAGTATTCACCCTAATGGCAAGCTGAATCCCACAAACATTGACATTGTGACATTAGCTGTACTTTGTCTACATTGGTCAAAGCTGTGTTCGTGTCCTACATAACAGTCTAGCACTATTTTGCAGGCTGTGTAACAGTTCGTGTCCTGCATAAAAGTCTTGCACTATTTTACAGACTGTGTAACAGTTTGTGTCCTGCATAAAAGTCTTCTACTATTTTACAGACTGTGTAACAGTTCGCGTCCTGCATAAAAGTATTGCTCTATTTTACAGACTGTGTAACAATTCGTTTCCTGCATAAAAGTCTTCCACTATTTTACAGACTGTGTAACAGTTCGTGTCCTGCATAAAAGTCTTGCACTATTTATAGACTGTGTAACAATTCGTTTCCTGCATAAAAGTCTTCCACTATTTTACAGACTGTGTAACAGTTGTGTCCTACACAAAAGTCTTGTACTTTGCCAAATATATCTTTTTCCAAGTTCGGTAATTTATCTGTCTTATCTAAACCAACTTATTGAACCGTTAACAGTACATCTTATCCAATTTGACAGCTGAGCTTGTGCAAAACATTGTGTATTCAATATCCCTATTTACAAAGATACAGAAGACTGTTGTTATTAATACGTATACAAACGCGAGATGATTCCCAAGCATTAAACAGACAATGATATGCTGCTAATGCATGTAAAGGCTCCATCATGGAACGGACAAAGATCCTAAAATATTTCAATGACAATCATAAAACAAAAACTCCGAATGAATGAATAAATACATACATAAATAAATAAACAAATAAATTAAGCTAACGATAGTCATACCGTTCAAGAGAATAATGGGGAAATCATACAGATTGTCTGCTAAAATATGATGAAATATGTTATTATAAACCGTTTGACAAATATAAATGCAGTTCTTGAAAACCATGAAGGCATAAGACGAATGGATAGCAAATAGTACCATAAATCTCTAGTAAATTACCTGAAGCATACTCGAGACATTCATTACAAGATAATTCTGCTTAAGACATCCGCTTTGTCAAACACTTGAGCAGCAGGGAAGGTGAACCCTATAACATTTTGCTCGACCCCGTAAGCAAAAGATCAGGGTTCCTACAAATGGTCAACCAAGACCAGGAGAGTATCCAGTAAATAAAATTGATCAAGCATGTCATGTTCATGACCTTGCTTATAAAAGTAAAGATTTGCAGCAGCGGCATCTCGCAGATGTGAAACTGATTCATGCGTTAAATGCTATACCTAATACATCTCTCAGAAAATAAATCGCTAGTATTCTAGTAAAATCTGCTATGAAGGATAAAAAGATGATCGGGGCTGGTAAACAATTATATAACTATTATAATGGAATCCATTTATTAATCCCCGAGAGGATGTTGGAGAGGTAAAGCAGCAATCAGTAAACTTGCTGAAGCAGCAAAAGTATCACGTAATGTTGCTGCATCATGGTTAGCACGACAGGCAATATGGCTGCATCATGGTTAGCACGACAGGCAATATGGCAAATCTATCTACCACCACCTAAAAAATTCAATACGCACATACTGATGTCAGCATTCTTTATGAAGTTCATCAAGCAGATATTTTGTTTTTACCACATGATACTGTTAAAACACGTGGACGAAAGTCACGCACGTACAAATACGCATTGACTGTTGTTGACGTTGCAAGTAGATGTAAAGAAGCGGAACAATTATCAACAAAGACAGCATTTGAAGCTGGATCTGCATTTGAACGAATTTATCAACGTGGTGGTCTACAATGGCCACAGTTATTACAGGTTGATCCTGGCAAAGAATTTCTTGGAGCAGTATCCCTGATGAAGTTCATCAAGCAGATATATTTGCTTTTACAACACGATAATATAAAACACTTGGACTAGAGTCACGCAGGTACAAATGCGCATTGACTGTTGTTGACGTTGCAAGTAGATATAATGCAATAAAAAAATTATATACCCCGTAGCGATAACGTACAATACCGTGAACAACCATTATTAGTTAATGTAACTGTGTGATATTTATACGAGAAAAGCGGGACCTGAGGATGAGAAAAAAGAGCTACTCGTTCTATCTGGAGCGTGACAACACATACAATTTCTAGCGTGGTTAGATCTACTGGAAGACCTACAATCTAAAGACCAGATTCTACAGCCTCTTGCGTGGATTTGTACGTAAACAAGTAATTCCTACATATACACAATTACAACCACGTTCACTTATGTAAATTAGCACCTATCCGTCTTTTCCATTCAAGACAGGTCAGCATCACATTTACACGTGTACGACCAAGATCACTATTAATTCTGTCCACGGTAAATTGCCTTGGATTATTATTCAAATATTGCCATAACGTTATTATGTTACAACTTGCACAACGTTTATTATGTAGTTGCTATAATGTTATAATAAATTAAGAATCAATATCAAAGTCACACATATTTTTTCTCACATTGTTTATAACCCGCTAATTTTTTCTTTATTACACCAGCGTCAGCAGTAACTTCCTCAGTTATCACGTAATCTATAATAACCCTATGTAGTTGAGTTATTTATCTGACAAGAGACACTTTAAGTTAGACTGTTTGACCTTTCGATACGATCATCTATAATCCAGATATTTGTATCAGAGATAATCTCTGTGACGAATGAATCGTTATAGCGTATCCTAACATCCTCGGTGATTTTTCCATGTTCAATGCTCTCTCAACAACATCATTGGCAACCAAACCAATGCCATTCAGTACGAGATTTTGTACTCCGACACTTTCAGTGTCTCCACCTGTAATTTCCACTTCAATATTGTATCGTCGCGTATCTGCTTCACGATAACACAAAGGTACAGGTAACGTTTAAAACATTTCTTTATGTAACGTAAATAATTTCTTTTGCAGTTCACCACGAACTATCTTTCTACTTGTGAAAATCCAATCAGCAAGTCTCCATAAAGTCCAAAAAGTCATTCATAGATGACTCTGGAATTACTTTACGCATTATCTCACATTGTATTTTATCTTTTGTAGTCTGCTTAATCTTTTAAGTTCTTTCAGTGGCTCATCAGTAGCTCTATGATCATCATGTATTTCTTCATAATAATATACATTATTCTTTACCCATTTATTTGGAGACTGTCCAACAAAGGTGGTGGTTCATCATGATCGCCACACATAATCACAGCAGTATTTAGGAAATGATTTTAGTGTTTCTAACGACACCTTGCCTATCTCGTCCCGTATAATATATTTAGGTACATATTTTTACCCATTAGCTCGGGAGTCGACGTGTCTTCGCATCATCTAAATAAACTATGATATATACATGATTTTACGCCTCTTTCTTTAATTTCTCTAGCACGTTTATGTATAGGTGTCAAAACAATTATATCTGAACTATTACTCATAAATAAGTAAATTGCACGAGTTGTTTTACCTGACCCTCCACACCTATTAAGATAATCAGTCTTATGCTTAGCCACAGGATCGTACACCGATGGTGTAGATCACTTTGATATTTGATTATTATTTCTGTAATATATTTCCTTAATATCAACGTCGGCAGATTCAGAATAACAAAGTATATTTTCTTATTTTTCCTCCATGTGTCCACCATTCACCATTACAGAGTAGCGGTTTTAATAAATCCTTCTATTTTTATGTATTTAAAATGTTTCAGTAGCAAATATAATAGCGTGACGAGGAAATCTAATTTTAATCGATAGTTGATTATAAAATCTAGTTCAGGGTCGTCCATAATCAATCTTGTTCAGTATCGTTTATAATCGTATGAACCACCTTGAGTGAACGTACCGATTATCTTTCTACCAAGATTTTTTGCAAGTTTTTCATTATGCTCTTTCCTGCATTTACTTATTTTAATGACATAATCTTCATCAAGATGAGGAATTCTTTCCTGTCTTCATCGACACGAAATATATCTGGGTCTGCTAACCAAACTTGTTTCTGTGAACTATACAATATAATTGCTTCAGTTACTATCAACGATATTAAAAATACAGCCTCAAGCATATACAGCAATAGTACTATCAGAACCCAACATTTTTCTGAAAAATGTATTCCAAACCAAACATAAGTAATCACATGGAGACCTTTAAACTCGAATGATTCTACATAAGCAAATCATGTCAAGTCAAGACACTGGTTATCTCATTTGATGGATGTCCGAGTTTCTTAAAGTATTTAAAACATTCTCCATATCCAAGAAAACTCCAAGGATAACATGCAGCCATATCAACTGAGATAACGTCAGTATAATCGTATTTGGTATTCCATAATCCACCGTGTCCATTTTCTATACATTTTGGACATATTTTTACATGAATGTTTCTCCTGAGAGAAATGGATAGCAACATATGCTACGGTAAAACAGTTATTCAGTAATTGGCCAACTATGACATCATTAGAGGTATATTTCAGTGTAAGATGTTCCATTTCTTCATGAAGAGATTTTGGACGATAAATATCACTGTTAGGCCGTACAAATTGATCGTAATCGTGTTCTGAACTTTGAAATAACCAAATAGACACAGGGTCACCTTTACTTATCTCTCTGATAAAATCAAAGATATGACCATCATAAAACTTAACTTTTCTATCTCGTGGAAATACCGTTACAGCATTAGTCCATGCATATGCATTATGATCAATGATTGTTATAGAGTTTCCATCTTGTTATATATAGTTTGGTTCATATAATATTTCACTTTTTAGTGTTTTTGCTGTTATTGGAAATCTTAATAACTTTTCTAGTTCAGCAACATCCTTAATAGATGCACAAACATCTTTAACTGTTTCTGCCCATGTATCTATTTTTAACGTCTTAAATCTGTTAAGCCATTACCACGTATCACATTTGTAAAATGGTTTGTAACCCATTCATCTACGCAGTTTATTCTTGACAGTTTCATCGGTTTGAGATCCGCAACAATAGATTTATAATTTAGCGAATATATTGCATAGACAACCTTGTTCATATCATGGCTTCTCAATGCCAGTAAGTATTCTAGGTTTGGATTTATTATAAAAAATCGATAGTATTTGCCGACTCTGCATATACTAGGGTGCGCTTATCACAAATTACCCAAATATCATCACCTGTCTGTTTAAATGTGACAATGTGGTATATTCATGCACGACTTTATGAGGTGGTTTGTTAATTTTGGTATAGCATCAAGTACATTAAGTAAGTCAGGACCATATAGTGGTGGATCAGTTAATGTTTGTGTTGGTAACGTTGAATACCAGATTGGATCAGTATTATTGCTGACATAATGAAGAAATTGGATCAATTGCATATCCAACCCAATGGGTACCTGGTCCAGAGTTTTTATCGAGATTGATAATACCAGTTTCAATATTGTTCGGTTGTTTTGGCAATTGATCGCGCATTAAAACACTTCTAAAGTTTTGTATTTTTAGTTTTTTTTAGCAGCACTGGACATAGGTGATATCAGTAAACTGTCCGGGGAAGTCTTAGGCCCTTTCCGTACCACAAATACGGGGTCCCTGGCAGCCTGAGACCTCTTTTGGTTTGGAAGTTCTTTTTATTCCCTGTCCGGTTGCTTTCTTTAACGCCATTTCAGCAGCAGTTTCAGCAGCGCTTAATGCAGCTGCGTTTGCAACGGCTGGGGATGCAGCGGCTATTAAAGCTGGTATAGCTGCGAGAAGTGGAATATACCACCTGCCTAATCAATCTCTTTGATGGCGCCCGGAGAAAGATTAAGTTTGACATCTTTATTTGATCATTTTGCTTCATTGTAATTTTTGAACTGACGCTCGGTCAACGATAATTTATTTGTACTTCTCATCTGTTCTCGCTTTAGCGATAACTTTATTTCACAGTTATTTTTTCATGCTGATTGTAGTCTTTTAATCTGACCAGGTCTCAGGGTAAAACTAACGTGATTGTATGACATTATAATTATAATTATAATAGATGATCTAATTATGTGTTACATATTTTCTACTAGAGCATGAGCAACTCTCATTCGTCCACCAACACCTTCAAGTATCATCGTCCTATCGCTGAGTATAACGGCTATTGCTCTATAATAAACAATAGCTCCTCGTGTCACACGAGCTTGAATTATTATGCCAACTACTGATTGTCTGGTTAAATCTAAATGTTCAAGCGAAATGTAACAAATTGGATATAAGGTTGTAAAATCTGTGATATTTGTAAACCAGTATCAATGTTTTGATCATGTCCAATAAAAGACATAAGAGGATGATATACACGTGCTACATGATTTTGATTGAAATTTAGAAGTATATCCTCGGATGGTTCTTGATGTCCATTTATCCCTAATGAAACTTCAGAAACACCAAGATTGTCAAATATCATGTGACTACGTAATTGCGAGGTTACTCGAGCAACATGTTGTAATGTAATAAATATGTGTCTTGGTGCAGAAATACCCTGCTTAGAATTTATTTGCCATGTAAATAAATAATTAATATTACTTTGGGTGGTATTGTGGTAACTGTCAACCATGATATTACTGATTTACCACCTTGACTCATAAAAGATAACAACCGATCGTCTTCAGTCATCCCTTGCATCAACAATGAAAGTTTTGTTAGTACTACCTTACCTGTATAAACGGCGGGTCGCCATATTCCATATTCCATCATCTTTGCTACCTTTTCTTCCAAGTATGCTTAGCTTAAAAAAATAACCTTTCTGACGTTTCTACAGAATCTAAAGATATGTGACAGTGGAATTACACTTGAAAATGCTTTCCTATTATATTTTAACATTGCTCGACGTGATCTTAATCCTAAGTTGAAATCTGGATCTGCATTAATAATCATTCTTTATAAATCTGTGGAGGCGTTTCTTGCAAAGTTTTGTTGTTGTCCTACTTCATATTGTTGGTACTCTTTAGAATCAGAAGTATATTTTACAAACATCATTGATGGGCCAGCTGATCTTGAATAATCATCGCTGTATCGTGCTAGATCCAATATCGTTGTGGCAACGTCGACGTCTTTCTGAACTGATTCAATAATTTTACCGTGAATCATATATGTAATACTATCAAACAACGCCATAATACAATTATTACCAAAACCAATACTATCATTAGCGGCGTATTCAGTATCATAATTTATAATTTCACATCCTACGTCAATAAATGCTTCAGTGCGTAGAACATATCTGCTTGTATCCGGCACTTGCAGTTGAATCCTTCCAGGTTGATTTGGAACTCGTGCATCATAAGAATAATATTGATAATCACGCACAGACTCATCCTTGAGTACCGGTGAATCTATGTCAAACACTGGATCAGATATGCGCTTGAACATCTTTATTATATTTGCTATCGTCTAACAAGATGACCCCTTCGAGAAGCGAGACCACTTCCAGCTATCACACAAAAGGCTATATTGTTTTCTTTTTTTGATAATGGTACATCAGCAAAGTCTGCTAGTTTTTCATTAGCAGCATGGTTTATTATTTTACTGATATTTTCAGGCATTACTTAAGTGCTAGGTAGTTTTACAGGTTAAGGTCTTCGTAGTATTATTCGTGCTAGTCTATCTTTAATTGCTGAGAATGCTTTACTAGCAACATTGCCAATAGCTCCAATACCTTTTCACGAACAACATCAATAGCTTTCATTCCCAGTTGCGTTTCAATCGGTACTTCTTTTGCGACCATCCTTCTAAACAGACCCTGAACAACATCACTTAGTCAATCTCCGTATGTTGTTTTGTATACTAGTAATCGAGAATTTACTGCTCTGATCATGGTTCGTCCACGTTTAGTACTATGTACGATCATTGTATTATAATAGCTGTATTTAATTAGATACTCAATCCAGTGACTTAGTCACTATTAGTAGTCATCGACGATTTAATTAGTGAGGGACCGATATACATTATTATCCATAATTCCAGTTCAGCAGTACTTATTGCATGACTCTTTTGTTCGGTGGCTGGTTCTTAAGCACCTCAGACTAATCGTAATTCTCATGTATTTCCGTAACTGGCATTGTGCTCACTTTTGAGATTAGAAGTTGTGCACGTGTGCCATGAGACTAAGGATCTACATGTAATTACCAATTACCAGGCAGCTTATGCTATTATAATTAGAATACTTTAACACTACGTTTTATATTTATTCATCAATAAAATAAATGAAAAAAGTTATCGGTACGAAAGTGATCAATAAAATAATTCAATAACTGGAAACTAGAACGATTCGAATGGGTGTATATACCCTATTTTAGAATTATAACATCAAAATTTTGGTAAAGAAAGAATAATACACAAAGCACATACACTGTGATAAAAAACAAATACACATAAAGAATTTTTAGCTTTAGATTTAGGGGGTACCTCAGATGATGTAAATTCTGAGAGGGACCTTACCAATAAATTAAATCTTGCATATCTCTAGCTGAAGTGGTATGTAAGTTATTTATTTATGTCTATGCATTGTAGGTTATAGCTATTGTACTTCTTTTCTTTTCTCTTATTTTTGTATTTTTGACTTGAATAGAAAAATGCTAATATTTTATATTCTTGTCTGTCTCTTAGTAAGAACTTTACAAAGTTGCATTTATTCAAGTAATGTTTAGTGCTATAGGAATCATAGGATTCACAGGTACACTGGTGAACCTGTTTATTTTTGTTAATGCAGGACTGATAATCTATTGTTTATAATTTACCGTATATAACTTTTTATTACCGTATTTACCATTGTCATGTATAGTATACGGTATTGGATGTATTTTCAGCTGATGCTGATGGGAGCTGACCATGGTGATTAGAACTAACCGTGACAGCTGCGAAACTGTTCCATGGGGATCAATGCTAACGGTAGCTGTGGAGATGACCATGATGGTCATGGTCAGGGTTAACGAGGTACCCGCTGAATATCTGACCTTGGAAGTTGACCATGACGACCGTAGTTCTGATCATAGAGACTGTGAAGCTGATGATGGAGCTGGCAACGGAGTTGTTCGCACGGTGGCCGTGCAGCTGAGTGAAGTGTTACGGATCAAGTAGCAGATGATTGGGCATTGCAGACCAAATTGGTGGGCACTAATTGCTTGTCTGACCTAGGAATCATTGGTGATCGGTGACTACCTATTACCATTGCTTGTTTAAGCAGTGGGACTGGTAGCAAGAGTGAGCTCGAGGGAATGTATGTGTTACTTGATACATGCAATCTTTTGGCCGTGGGCTGATTTCGGGTCTTGTTATACCCAGCGTTTAGGAGGTGAAGATATATCTTGATATCTTCCTTATTTTCATTTTACTATCTGAGTAAAATATCAGTTCACTTTTTGAATGAGTAAAATATCAGTTTACTATTTAGTAAAACATCAGTTCACTTTTTGATTAAGTAAAATATCAGTTCACTATTTTGATCAAATACTTTTGTTTTACTATTTGAGCAAAATACCAGTTCGCTATTTTCAGCATATTACTTCATTATTTTTGCAAAACTCATTCTTATCATTTTGTGATATACCGTGATTTATTCTTTCTTTTCTCCCTTGTACCGTATCAGATCATATATTTGTATTTATATTTGTTGTACGGGTAGGTTCGTGCGAAATTATGTTAATTCGTCTAATATTTGGACCCATGTACACACGTATCAGTTATATTTCGTTTCTTATTTTAATCATACATTTTTTAATATTGTATTGGTATTACCGCCAATTGTTTTTTCGTTCCCGATCTTGGTTTTTTTTGTTACAATGGCTTCAAATTTGGTACAAGTCAGCATGTTCGTGATACTTGGCACAATATGTGGAATAAAAATGCTACAAACAAATTTTAGAATATCACATCCGCTATTGGATTTATAGCATCAGTTGTATACCATAAAGCGCAGAGATGAAGTGGTATTGTCAGTCGTGTATTGGGAAAACATACCTGACCTTTGCATACCTTGTGTTAATTGCGTATCGGACACTCATACCGGACTTGTGCATACCTTGTGTCAATCACATATCGGACACGACTCGGGCATACGTCATAAAGGAGAACTTCAACCAGAGTGAATTCCTTGCCAGTACACACTGGCAGCGAAACACGTTTTTCGTCGAGTATGTTGATTTCCATTTTGCGAAAAAGAAATATTTCGACTTAAACTTCACTAAGAAAGAGTAGGCTATTCTATTTGATAAATTCTTGTGCTTTTTGAGAAATCACTGTTTATGTAGGACACTTTGACTAAATGTTTCAACGGTTTTACAGGTATCACTTTATTTATTTCATACACCTTTTGCAGAATTTTAACATCGTTGCAGACTAGAGTTTATCTTGCAGTTTTTTGTGAATGCATTTCGTTTTAAAGGGTTTGATCGTCCTAATTATTTGAGCAATTTTAAAAATTTCGAACTTGACCATTCCTTGTCATCATATAGACACTATTATAGTGAGGTGTCACAAAACATGTTTCATACACATACATAATATTTCATTTCCAAGGGTCTTTATATGAACCACAGACGTGTAATGAATAATTCGCAGCAGAGTGATGAGGTGAGTCATTTGCAGGTGAGTAATGAATAACAATGGATAGAGATATCCAGGTGAGTCATCTGCAGGTGCGTAATGAACAGTAGGTGCGTAATTAGCAGGTAAGTTATGAGCTTTATGTGAGTCGTTCTCAGGTGAGTAATGAGTTAGCGATGGGCAACATTATGCGGATGAGTCATCTGCAGGTGAGTCATGAATTGTAGGCGAGTAATTTGCAGGTGAATTATGAACTTTAGTAATTTACAGATGAGTACAGAAAATTAGCTATTGGTAACCACGTAGAGATATCAGAAGTCATACATAAATTATATTTGTCATTGTTATTTGATTTCCAAATTGATATGCACATTTTAAAACAAACACTTAAAATAAAAAAATTAAAAAATTAAAAACATGAGAAGCAAGATAAGATTACAGTTTTGTAATAATTGAATGACCAAATATTTCTCCAATTCTCGAGGGAAATATCAATTTAAGAACTTGAAACCTTTTTGGCATGACAAGGATTCAGGCTACGTTATATTTCATTTAAATTCAGAGAATTCTCGACATCAAGAAGACAATCATTATATAGATAGAAACTTAATTTAATTTGGAATAAAAATAGTTAATATCATTTACAAGAGGAAGACATAAATATGCCTGGATTTATAACTATTTCTTGGAAGCTGAAAGCTTTGTAAGCAACACTTTACGGACACATATGCGTTTTCCTATTGCGTCCTTTGAAGTGTCCTATCAGTGTAGAGTTATACAGTCAGTCCATTTTAACGCTGTTAATATGCACGGCATCTATATGAAATAAGGTACATACAGAACCAAACTTGTTTCCATAAATATATAAATATCAGTTTTATCCTTGAATAGACATAGATAAAATCCATTTCTGATAGCACTAAGCGGTCTCGAATTGCATTATAAAATGTAATGATTATTTGTTCGAGCCATTTTCTAAAGAATGAATAGATACGTCAAGGAATGATATAATAACTTGTTGCTAACATTAATTTAATTTAAGCAGCACTGAATTTAAATTTAATATTGCAAACTACGTCATGGTTAATTTGTTAGTTTTTTTTTCAAATCAATTCTAATGTTTTTCCTGATTAAAACCCTCAGAAAACACCAGTTAAGTTTTGAACATGCAAGAGCAACTAAATAGAATTTATGTTCGAATAACTTAAACTTAACTCCACTTTTAAATTCACGTTGAATGCTATTTTATTCGATGACTTTTCTAAGTTCATCAAATGATTGAACATGAAATATACACCTACGTAATACTTCAACGTAAATGCCACCTTCACCGACCTCCTCCTTCTTTCCACTGTTTAAAAACCTGTTAGAGGCGTTGTTTCTGAGATTTATACAGTATTCTCTCTGTACATTCTAGTTCTATTAATTGCGTATTGATTTCGGTTACTTGTGTGTGTCTGTCTGTGTGTGTAATTTTAAGACCAATTTGTGGTCATATCTCTTCAATGTCTGCAATATTGCAGCTTATAGCGATGTCTAGGACTGGAGCATTATGCCTCAGACATGTTGCCTCATGCCCTACCCAGTCACATCATCTAACACCAGACAGACCAGTCATAACAATAACCTCTTAATGCTGAGTGCCTAGCGAGGCAGCTGCTAGTATCACTTCTCGCACCATCTTTAGTATGGCTCTGAGGAATTCGAACCTGTGAACTCCCGCATCCGAGGAAGACGTTCTAACCACTTTGGCTACCGGAGCAGTCCTCCGTTAAGCAGTGTAATATTATAGTCTTATTAATTGCTGATAGAACTAGTATGCGTGTGTGTGTGCGTGTGTTTGTGTGTGTATGTGTGTGTTTAAGTTTTCTTTTGTTTTGTAAGTTTATTAAATTTCTGGGAAAGGGTGTCCAAAATAAACTTAGTTACAATAGTGTGGTAGGAATTAAGAAGTAAATATTGCCGTTTAAACTTTGAATACCGCATTCGTACTGCTTAAATATTCAGCACTTCATCTGTGAACCGTATATCTGCATTTTGCTCATGTGAAATATTTTTAAATCTTAAAAGCGCCAAGGTTAAATATGATTTTCAATATGTCAATTTGGAGTGTACTTTAAAGCTGATTGGTTTAATGGAGTGTACTTTAAAGCTGATTGGTTTAATGAATTTATATATAAATCTAAAGCAAGTAGTACATGCTATGCTATATAGAAATAAATTGGAAATAGTACGTGATCTGCTAGAGATAACTGAATATAAAATAGTACGTCTCATTATATATATATATATATATATATATATATATATATATATATATATATATATATATATATATATATATATATATATATATATATATATATATATATATATATGAAATCATGCATGTTATGCATTATCAAACTAAATATAAAATAGAAAATATTGTTTAATAAAACTGAATAGGAAATAACTGAATACGAATTAGAAAATGATAAGCTAGATAGAACTGAACAGAAAATAGTAGATGTCATGCTATATCGAATTCATAAGGATAAAGTACATTGTGAGACTCCAGACCTAATAATGATAAGGATACATTACATTGTGTGAGTCCATGCCCAAACTTTATAAGGACACATTACTTTGTGTGATTTAAACCTATAATTAATAAGGATTCATTATATTGTTTGATTCCAACCTAGACTTTATAAGGATACGTTACATTATGTGATTCCAATCCTAAAATTGATAAGGATACATTACATTGTGTGATTCTAAATCTACAATTGATAAGGACATATTACGTTGTTTGATTCAAAACGAAAATTGATAAGGACATATTACGTTGAGTGATTCAAACCTAAATTTGATAATGACATATTCCATTATGTGATTCCAAACCTAAATTTCATAAGGATACGTCACTTTGTGTGATTGCAAACCTAAACTTGATAAAGATACATTATTTTGTGTGATTCCAGACCTAAACTTGATAAGGATGAATTACATTTTTTGATTCCAAACCTATACTTGATTTGGATACATTACGTTGTTTGATTCCAAACATAAAATTGTCTACTGAGGAACCAAGATAAACGGTATATAACAATTTCTAACAACAAAAGAAACAACAATCAATTCAGTCCAGTCACGAGATATTTCTAATGGAGAACGAGAAGTCCTTTGTTTCCATTCTACTACTTTTCCTGCTACATGCTTTTGTTATTGTTGCTGCTGCTACGTTTGCTTTTTCTGTTACTGCCTCTGCTGTTATCAATGTCTTATCTCCCAGTCATGTTTCTCCCGAATGATTTCTTCGAATATGAAATTTTCAACTAGACTCAGCGCCATATTGAAGAAGATAAACGTGTTTGTATCAGTATTCTCTTCTGTATGAGTTGATATCTGACATGGTGCATGTGCACCAGGCATCCGCTAAGTATAGTACTAATTTCTCAATTCCAATAGGTTCAAAAAATATTGCAGGTGTACCGGCCAACCGAGGTATTTTGCCGGTGGTACCTACTTTCCAAAACGGTTTCCGTGAAAAAGGAATGTGCAAAAATTCCGGGGCATGTTTTCAAGCTTTTGATAACAATAATTCGCTAATATATATTTAGTTGTATTGGTTATAAATTAACTTTGAATATTACACATATAATTATGTTAATTAACCTTTTATCACACTTTGACACGTGTCACGTTTACCAAATGGGATGCTGTAAAATATATTTTGGTCTACATCCATTTTCTGGAAATGATTTCTATTGCAAAATGGAAAACAGAAATGTCATTTCTGAGTTTTGTACCAGCCTACATTAATGTGTTATATACACATATTTCTGCGAATCAAACATATATTTTCAAAAAAGCAATGGTTCTGTGCTTGAATTTTTCGTAATTTAATAATCCAGTAATTATTTTCTGGTCTATTGAGTATTCTTCCAAGGTATTGGTCACTCACTAAAAGCTTCTGTTTGTTATATTAATACTGTTACTAGTAATCTGCAGGCTTCTGTGTCAACACGTCCTATTTTGATCAGCAACCTCGCACATGTCAGTACAATATCTTTCACAGGGTGACAGGAATAGTGTACGCTAAATCCTCCAACTTTAGTAACAGTTTTTCGTTTGCAATTTATACAGCAATTACCATACGCATAGCGAATACATGTTTTATAGGGTGAGTGCCATTTAGTTTTAGATCGGTGAGATTGGGCTACGATATATTTTATAGTTTAGTTTAAATATAAAGATTATTTATTTTCAAATAATGTTATGGATATAATATGGTGCTAGTTTACTATCAGAGTAAGGTAGTTTCCAACTATTGAGAGACGGACTTTTTTGATGACGAATGTACACACACTATTGTTGATACAGCATGTAATCTTATCATTGTAATCTCACATTACTGAGTTGAATAGATACAGAATACTGAGTTGAATAGATACAGAATATCGTCTGATAAAGTCAACAATGTCGTTATCAGTAGGAGGTAAGTGAATAAGAATCAAAATATTGCACAGAGTGATAATTGTTATTTTCACGATTACTGGTCGCTGACTGTCATCTGTTTTGATGGCATATGCGTAAGAATCTTTCTAAAAGTCTAATATCAAATCTCTTAACTGTTGATTTCTTGATTATTATCAACATCTGCATACTAGATGACGTCCACTGTGTTGGCTTGAGCTATTATTTACACTTGAGCATGGACCAATAATATATGGTTGAAATATCCTTCATCGCTGGCGCAAGACTCCACAAACCATGTCCTCCGACGAAAGCCTCTGACAAAACAATGTGGCTTCTGTTAGTACTTTATTGTTCTGAGGCTTCATATATTGTCAAGCAAGATCTCAAGTAATTTTTCTGGGTAATGTTAGGTTCAAAAGTCTGGTATACCATATATTGTTATCTTCGATGATTTCGGTCTAGCTTGAGGAACTAGAACAGGGTTTGGTCGATTGCTTCGTTCAAGGCTGCATGTTAAGGATGCCAATCCAGTCTCTGGTGTATCTCCACTTCATTCAACAACTATGTGTCTTGTAACCACATGTCCAAATGCAAATCATTCATCCTGTCTAAACTGCGTCCTTATTGGATTGATTTTCTTTACTTGTAAATCCAACATTATGTTTGGCATCATTATCATTCACGTCATCCACAATCTGCGATGTGTCGTTGTACATAACCCTAAGTGTCAGATTGACATACGACAACGGCATCCAAATAAGTGTTTTTGACTTTTTACTTTTATCGTGTCGTTACATTACAATGAAATTTCTTACTTTCAATTTGTCTTTTCAATTCAACGACAGTTCTTACGTTCAACGTTTAGTTTCAATACAATTTCAGTTATTACATTCAACGTTTCATTTCAGTACAACGACAGTTCTTACGTTCATGGTGTTGTTTCAATACCATGACAGTTCTAGCTTTCAATGTGTCATTTAAATACAATGCCAGATCTTACGTTCATCGTGTCGTTACAGTACCATGTCAGTTTTTGCGTTCATCGTGTCATTTCAACACAATGACAATTTTTACTTTTAACATATCGCTTCAGCACAATAACTTTTCTTATTTTCTACTTGTCGTTTCAACACATTGATAGTTCTTAAACTTTTTAATGTTTTAAGTTGGCATCTTTTTGAAAGAGTGACAGTTTGTTAAATCATCCGTTTTGTTACCTGTTTAATTGAATGAGCGCTTAACAAAGTTTTGGCCTGGAATACTATGGGTAGTATAATTTCTTATTATCTTATTTATATATGTTATGCTGATATATATTGCACCAACGACGGTCTAGATTAATGCCATCGCGAATTATTGTCAACCTGATTTTTAAAGCTGAATGTCGCATTGGCTTTTGCCATTCTTTTCCAATTAGTCCCATCGTATTCTCCTATTCAATTTTACTATAGTTGTGATTCCTTCTTCAGGTTGACAGAGTATCATATAGATCTTTACCCAGGGTGATTATACCTGTCTTTTTTACAGCACATATACATATTTTCGTAAATGATCTTGTCGGTTAATCTTTGACCCTGTATGTGACATTTTTAGTTTCTAGTGGCCTGTGGCAGTCTGGATTAACATATTCAGTTTATTGCCAATGGAACTTACTGTGATCAAAAAGTAATCTTTCCGACGCAATTCATTTCCTTGTCTCATTAAAAATATAATCAAACTTTAATCATACTTGTTGATAATATTCAGACAGAAAGTGAATCACATTGAAAATGTGTGATATGATGCAAAATTAGTTTGTTTAAACAGGCTCGATCAGATACTAATATAATGAAGACCAACAGTGTAGATGATAATCGAAATTGTTCTACATGATTTATCTAAAAGGGGGTATAAAATATTTTTTCACGTATAGTTATAAAAAAACAAGAAATGTATTTTGACATGGAAAAGAATGAGCGATTACTTCCTTAGAAATAAAGAGACAATTTGTCGCATGCTTTTGTTTCCGACAGGGACTTCTACTGTCTTGTAGATTGTTTCTATCAAACGGAAATATATAAACCTATTCATGCTGTTTTATACTTTCTTGATTTTCTAATCGGCTGCAAGATTGTTGACATTTCTTACCTTGACAGCTATTTTCAAAGGTAAATTGTTTCTTTTAAAAAGAGGATGGCATAAGTCATTAGCAGTCTGATGATTGTCTTTAAAGAATATAACCGTCCATAAATTCCGGTTCATAAGATGAAATAAATAAATAAATTTGTACCTTGATCAAATATTACTGATATTCAGCTTTTATTATTTCAAACCTTATATTCTTAGAGGCGTGTCCTTGTTCATTTTACCAAAGCTACTTACGTGCAACATTTACCTTTTTAGGATGTACTGAGCACGCGTACACGTTTCGCGACCGTTTTTGTTACTATCAACTTATTTTATTGCAGGTAGAAATACATGCACCATTGCATTATAAACACATATGATAATTTGTACCCTGTTTCTTTATAATACAAAAACTAGATGCGTTCATGTCAAAGACATGCGGGCCAGCGTTAAACAATATTATAGAAGCGTTATTCAACCTATGCTCATATAGATTAGTTTGAGTTCAGATCTCGAATTCTGATTGAAGTTTTATCAAGACAAGGTTTCAAGAAGAAAATCAATTTTCATGTTTTAGCTAGAGAAAGGACAAAAGCGTTAGCAAAAGGAAAGCTAAATTGCTTGCAACAAATAATAAACCATATCAGATTTACCAAGATGAGCATGATGTGACATTTACAACGAAAGGGATGATGTGACATTTATCTTGATGGGCATGGTGTGACATTTATCATGACGATATGATGTGACATTTACCATGATGTGTATGATTTGACATTCAACATGACGAAATGATGTGATATTTACAATGAAAGGGATGGTGTGACATTTATCTTGATGGGTATGATGTTACGTTTACCATGATGTGTACGCTGTAATATTTACCAAGATAGGTATGATGTACTACTTACAATTATGGCTAAGATGTAACATCTACCATGACGGATATAACGTGCCATTTACCATGATGGACATGATTTGATAGTTGCCATTATGGCTATTCTGTGACTCTTACCATGATGGGTATGATTTTATAGTTGTCATTATGGGTATATTGTGACTCTTACCATGATGGGTACGATGTGATACTTGCCATTATGGGTATTCTGTGACTCTTACCATGATGGATATGATGTGATAGTTGCCATTATGGGTATACTGTAACTCTTTCCATGACGAATATGACTTGATAGTTGCCATTATGGGTATTCTGTGACTCTTACCATGATGGATATGATTTGATAGTTGCCATTATGGGTATTCTGTGACTCTTACCATGATGGATATGATGTGATAGTTGCCATTATGGGTATACTGTGACTCTTTCCATGACGAATATGACTTGATAGTTGCCATTATGGGTATACTGTAACTATTTCCAGGACGAATATGACTTGATAGTTGCCATTATGGGTATTCTGTGACTCTTACCATGATGGATATGATGTGATAGTTGCCATTATGGGTATACTGTGACTCTTGCCATGATGGATATGATTTGATATTTGCCATTATGGGTATACTGTGACTCTTGCCATGATGGATATGATTTGATAGTTGCCATTATGGGTATACTGTGACTCTTACCATGATGGATATGATATAACATTTACAAGTATAGGTATGATTTGATATTTACTATAATGATAAATTATGTTACATTTACCATGATGGGCACAATGTGACATTTATAATGATGGATATGATGTGATATTTACCATGATATGTATAAAATGACGTTTTCCAAGATGGGCATGATGTGATATTTACCATGATATGTATAAAATGACGTTTTCCAATATGGGCATGATGTGGTATTTACCATGATATGTATAAAATGACGTTTTCCAAGATGGGCATGATGTGATATTTATCATGGGGTTTACAATGTGATATTTACCATGATATGTATATAATGACATTTTCCAAGATGGGCATGATGTGACATTTATAATGATATGTATAAAATGACTTTTTCCAATATGGGCATGATGTGATATTTATCATGGGGTTTATAATATGGTATTTACCATGATATGTATAAAATGACGTTTTCCAATATGGGCATGATGTGATATTTGTCATGGGGTTTATAATGTGGTATTTACCATGATATGTATAAAATGACGTTTTCCAAGATGGGCATGATATGATATTTATCATGGGGTTTATAATATGGTATTTACCATGATATGTATAAAATGACGTTTTCCAATATGGGCATGATATGATATTTATCATGGGGTTTATAATATGGTATTTACCATGATATGTATAAAATGACTTTTTCCAATATGGGCATGATGTGATATTTATCATGGGGTTTATAATATGGTATTTACCATGATATGTATAAAATTACGTTTTCCAAGATGGGCATGATGTGATATTTTTCATGGGGTTTATAATGTGATGTTTACTATGATATGTATAAAATGACGTTTTCCAAGATGGGCATGATGTGATATTTATCATGGGGTTTATAATGTGATGTTTACTATGATACCTATGATGTGATCTTTACCTTAATGAGCATGATTGAATTTTTCCATTATTGGTAAGATGTGACATTTACCTTGATGGGTATGATGTGATGTTTACCATGTGAATTCTGATGTGACATTTACCATGATATGTTTGATGTAGTATTTGCCATGATCGATATAAAATGTCCTTTATAATGATGGATATGATGTGAGATTCACCATAATGGGTATGAATTGATATTTACTATGATGGGTATAATGTGACATTTGCCATCATGTGTATGATAAGTTTTATGTTACCATCACTTTTATGATTTGACATTTACCTTGATAGGTATAAGGTGACATTTACGATCATGAAAATGATGTGTCATTTACCATGATGGTTATGATGTGATATTTACCATGACGGGTATGACGTGATATTTACCTTGACATTTATGATGTGACATTCACCTTAATAAGTATGTAAATTTTGCAATAATCGGTATTTTGTGATATTAAGAATGATTGGTAGTATATGATATTTACCATGATGAGTGTTATGTGACATTTACTACGATAGGTAAGATATGCTTTTCTATGATGGTTTGTTGGTACGCTTTCAATAATAGGCACAGTGCGACATTTACCATGATGAATATGATGTGAAATTTAAGATGATAAGTATTATGTGACCTTTTCCATAATAGGTATGATGTTGCATTTACCACGCCTGGTATAATGTGATTTTTACCACAATAGGTATAATGTGACTTTTGACCATGTATGATGAGACATTTTCCATGATAAGTACGATGTGCATTATCCATGAGTGGTGTTAAGTTACATTTACCATGAGAGGTATGATGTGACATCTACGAGAATGGGAATCATGTGACGTTTGCCATGATGTGGATGATGTGACATTTGCAATGATATGTATGATGAAACATTTACTATGATGGGTGCGATGTGACTGTTGCAATGGGTGAGATGATTTGGCATTTCATATGATATATATCATGTGAAATTTACAGTGCTATGTATAATGCAATATTTAGCAGGACTGGTATGATGGTACATTTATCATGATGGTATGTTGTGTCTTTTACGATGAGTACGATGTGATATTTAACATGATGGGTAAGATGTTATTCTTATCATGATGGGTATGATGTGACTTTTGCGATAATGGCACAATGACCATTATGGGTATCACACAACATTTACCATAATGTGTATCACGTGAATTTACCATCATTATTATTTTGTGACATTTACTATGATGGATATGATGTTACTTTTACCATGATTATAGTATGGGACGATTTCCATGATGGGTGTCATGGAACATTCATCAATATGGGTATTTTACAAAATTTACCAGGATGGATATCTTTGACATATATCGTTATAGGTATGATGTTAGATTTATTACTATGCGTGTGATGTAACATTTAATATGATCTGTATGATGTGACTTTTCCATGATGGATATGATGTAAAATTTACCATCATGGTTATTATGTGACATTTGCCATGATAATTATGATGTTACCTTTGCCACGAAGAACATGATGTGTCGATTACCGTGATGTGTATGGTGTGACATTTACCACGATAGGTGTGATGTGATAAATACAATGATGGGTATGATGTGATATTTGTTACTATTGGTATGATGTGACATTTTCAATGATAGGTATAATGTGACATTACCATGATGGGTGTGGTTTGACTTTTACCATGATGGGTGTTATGGGACGAGTACCAGGAAATGAATGATGGCTGTCATGGAACATATACCATGATTGATATCCTACAACATTTCCTTGATGGATTTCATATGATATTTACCATCGTAGGTATGATGTGACCTTTACGATCACGTGCATGATGTGTTTTTTACAACAATGGCTATGATATGTCGTATACCATGATGAGTATGATATGGTATTTACCATGACGAGTATGATGTGATATTTACCATGATGGGTATGATGTGATATTAACCATGATGGGTATCATGTGACATTTACCATGATGTATATCATGGAATATTTACCAATATGGTTGCCATATGGCACTTACCATTTTGGATCTCATAGTACATTTACCATGACGAGTATGATGTCATATTTACCATGACGAGTATGATGTGATATTTATCATGATGAGTATGATGTGACATTTACCATGATGAGTATGATGTGATATTTACGATGATGGATATGATGTGACATTTACCATGATGGGTATCAAGGAATATTTAACAATATGGTTGCCATGGAACATTTACCATTTTGGATCTCATTGTACATTTACCATGACGAGTATAATGTGATATTTACCATCATGAGTATAAGGTGACATTTACCATGATGAGTATGATATGATATTTACCATGATGGATATGATGCGATATTTACCATTATGAGTATGATGTGATATTTACCATGATGGATATAATGTGATATTTAACATGATGGGCATGATGTGACATTTACCATGATGGGTATGATGTTACATTTACCATGATGAGTACGATGTGATATTTACCATGATGGATATAATGTGATATTTACCATAATTGGTATGATGTAACATTTACCATGATGGGTATGATCTGATATTTACGATGATGGGTATGATGTGACATTTCCCATGATGGGTATGATGTGACATTTACCATGATGGGTATGATGTTACATTTACCATGATGAGTATGATGTGACATTTACCATGATGGGTATGATGTGATATTTACCATGATGGGTATGATGTTACATTTACCATGATGAGTATGATGTGACATTTACCATGATGGGTATGATGTGATATTTACCATCATGGGTATAATGTGACATTTACCATGATGGGTATGATGTGATAGTTACGATGATGGGTATGATGTGACATTTACCATGATGGAAATCATATAATATTTACCAATATGGTTGCCATAGGGCATTTACCATTTTGGATCTCATAGTACATTTGCTATGATGTGTATGATGTGACATTGACCATAATGACTATGATGTGATATTTACCATGATGGGTATGATGTGACTTCTTTCCATGATGGATATGATGTGACATTTACTATAATTTTTATTAGCTGACTCTTTCCATTATGGGTATCATGGGACATACTACCATTCTGCGTTTCATAGGACATTTACCATGATGGGTATCATGGGAGATTTACGGTGATATATATTTAGCGATACTTAAAATGATGTGTATCGGGGGCCCCGAGAGGCCGAGTGTTGTAAAGCGCTCTCCGTTACAGATCACTGCCATTTCACATCTGTCTTCGTGGGTTTGATTCTATGTTTCGGTGAATATGGATATGAGAGAAAGCTTGCCAGTAGCTTCTCGTGGGTTGGTGTTTCTTTCTACGGATTTCCCGGTTTCTTCCTCTACCATTAATACTGGCCGCCATGTTTAGCCTATCTTATGCTGAAAATGGCACCAGAACAACAACAACAACGATGTGTATCATGTGATGTTTACCATTATGTATATGATGTGACAGTTACAGTCATGTGCATCATGTGACATTTGCCATGTTGTTTAGGATGTTACACATACAGTCATGTGAATCATGTGACATTTACGATGATGTATATGATGTGACACTTAGAGTCATATGTATCATGTAACATTTGCATTGATGTGTATCCTATCTATATTTCAAACAAATTAAACGATTGTTAAAGATCTCAATGTACAGTCGTTTCATAGAAACAATGTAATATTGGAAGCAGAAAAATACAAATGTTTCCGTTTCTAATTTGTAAATTAACTAGGTGACCTTGGGGAGAAATATTGCTATAAAATATGCTAATTGCAGTTCTTTACAAATGAGATAAAATATAGGGCAGGGAAATCACTACAGGTGCAAGCACTCGTTCTGTTCATTATTTGCGTTTTCCTAAGTTAAAATTTGTTCTGTTTATTTGAGATCAGTGGGATGCTGACATCTTCTACAGTTCAATTGTTCTTGTTACGTTCTTTAAGTAACACCGTCTTGAACGTAAAACAGGAGCGAGCATGCATTCTGTTCTTCGTTTGCAAATGCACTAAAACCCAGTCATTAAATAGACATTGACATTCAAGGATAACTTATTAGTTTGCTTCCTAAAGTTTTGAATGGTTACAGTTTGTATTATATGAGTTTCAATTTTAGGTATAATATTTTCTATGCAATGAAAATGAAAACTCAGCGTGACTTATACACTCTCTAAAAAGAAGAGTCCTACTGCAAACTGTACAGGCTGCCGTCGCATTGTACGTAGGTAGATCAGGGTCTGTGAAGTTTGTTAGCAGTAATAAGCATAACAAATAACATTGACCTTGATCTGCATGGGCATTATGCGACGACAGATCAGGAATTTTTGCTATTTGTAGATTGATTCGACTTATAAGCGAGTCTGGACTTTTTTACTTGTTAATGTGAAAGCAACAGATTTTGTTTCAGCAACAGATTAATATTCAAAAAAGAATAGTTGAACTTATGTGTCAGTCAGAAAAAAATTGGAATTTAAAAGACTCAGAAATCAACTGACTTCTGTTGAGAAAAGGGAGTTTTTTCCAGTCTAAAAATTTGATTCTCCACAGCTTCTTAACTGTCTGATTTTCATGTGATACATCAATGATTCGGAACATGTCTCCCTGAAGGTTTGACATTTATTGCGATGCATGCTTAAACGTTGCACATGACATTTTTTGTTGGATATGATTTATTTCTCTGATTCAGTATTGCACGATTGTTCTATGCCCTCTAACATAATAAATTTATTTGCCTCACCTCATGAGAATTTACTGGCATGTCTTGATAACTGAAATCAAGGAGACAATTTCCAATCTAGCTTTTTTCATGTAAAACATACTAAGCAGTTGCGATTGGATATCACGCATTTTCCGAAATTAATTTGTATTTGATATTACAACCTTGCATGACACAATCATTGCATCAATATATTTTCCTAACCAAATGCAGCCTTAAAACGTTTTTCAGTATTGTGTGCGCGCGCGCGAGCGCACGTGTGTTTTTTTAACTTAACATTATTAGAGTTTATTGTGATGTCTAGCACTGGCGCAGACATGCAGTATCATGTCCCACCCAGTCACATTATCATGACACCAGTGCAACCACCAGTCCTAATGCCAGCCTCCTAATGCTGAGGGTCTAACGAGGCAGCTGCTAGTACCATTTTTAAAAGTCTTTGGTATGTCTCGGCCGGGGTTTGAACTCGTGACCTCCTTCATCCTAGGTGGACGCTCTAACAAGCATAAAAGGAACCACACGAAACAATAGACATCTGAATGCAACATTGTCACATAAATGCTTAATGATGTTGAAAAAGCGCTGTAGCTAAGCTCGAGAACGTGTTGCCCAACCGCGATTCATTAACATATTAAAACAATATAGATGAACTAAAATTCACATTGTAACATTTACGAAATAATACAATTCGATCAGTACCTCGCATGATTTAGGATAAAAGACGAGCAGTCATGATACTTGTCTGATGTTACATATGAGGAAGCTCTTTCTGTTTTCATATTTCTATAATGATTTGAACAACTTTTAATTAAAATCAAAAACTATAAGGAATAAATGATTGATACATTGATATTCAATAGATTAGTTTTTTTAAAGTACTTACTCTTAAAAATATTTTTAGTTCTTCGTTTTGTACGATATGAAAGATACTCACAAGCAATATAAATATACTTTTCAACATCAACCAACTCTCGATTTATTATACTGTGTTGTGTTCACAACACTAGAGTTGATATAATCTGTTAGTGGTATAGTGGGATACCGTAGGGTATATGTGGCCAAAGAAGGAAAATCAGCATGGGATACTCTGGGGCACAGAGTTTTCCGAAAAAATGGCACACCCTGGGATAATATGGGGCATAATGGAATTTTGTATAGGAACAAGAAGAATGACACATGTGGTGTGACGTCACGGAACCTGACACTGGCAACACTGTAGCAAGGGGCTGACCTAATTGCATACACACACTCACATAGAGCTACATCTTTAGGTAGGGACACATGCAATAGAGACACATAGATAACACACACACACACACACACACACTCATACACACAGGAAATGGCCCTGGAAAAGGAAGTTGTTAACACCATTCTGTTAACATACAAGACATCGGATATGTCTTCTTCTCTCAAATTGCCTCACTTCTGGTCCGTAGATGAAGATTCTCTTCATACAGCCTTGTCTTTACACACAGCATCTTCTTTCACAAACAGTTGCACCGGATATCCTAATGATGGTTCATGCTGTTTCCACATACATGGGTAAGTCCCCACGGAACAGCATCAATGATACAAGGGTCGAATATTCAACGTTTGTACACATCGTTGTGACTAGAATTAGTGAAGGGAATGAAGTGAACCGCGTTTTTTTATAGTTAAAGAGCTGAGCGAAACAGATTTGAAATTGTTTGCCAATCCCAGCACGCGTTACAAAATTCAGTCACTTCGCGGAGTCTATTTTCCAATCCGAAGAGAGCTGTCTGTGACGTCACATTCCTTATATTGGTCCACTAGCGTATGTGGGCAGTGAATTTATGCAACATTGTTTTGTGAAACATGACTGAACCTAAGAAGATGATGAATTGGGGTGCATCGGCTGTGGAGAAGAAAAGTGATGGCTTAGCAGCGACTACTAAAGTGAAGACAGCGCAATGTCTAGAAGAGACCGTTTTCAACTGGGATTTAGTAGACTTTCTCTATTTCCAGGAAGAACAAGGATTTCTCCTTGAATAACAACAGGCAAAAGAAGATGCAGCGAGAAACAAAGTCTAGGAGAGAAGGAGAACAGTGAACTTCAAACGGTTAAGAAGTCTGAAACAAATGTATCAGACTTCATTATTATGACCCAAGAAAAGAAACCTTTCCGAGCCAAAGTGCCAAACCTTGTGACAATAGAGATACCACCCCTAGTCATTTCTAAATTATTGAAAGGAGCAAGTCCACAAGTAGGCCTTGACAGTGGCAGTGGCAAAGGCTTAATGCATTTAAAGTAAATTGCTTCTCATTATTGAGGTTTTTTTTCTTCTGAGGAACAAAACAATCAACCCAACGGTCCTTTTCAGGGCCACCTATTTCTTTTGAAAATAGTTTATAATAATTTTGCCAAAATCAATGAAAACTCGAAATCTCTTTTTTAACTCTATGATGTATCTGTGGGTGCGTGAGAGTAGACTTTCATTTCAAAAATCAAAACCAAGAGACACTTTTTCTTTCAAGTCCATTTTGGTACAAATATTTAAAAATTCAATTCACAACACTACACAACAACACTTTTTTTAAAACGTTTATAGACTTCTTATGTGTTTGTTTTTCGTTCTCTCTTTTCTCTCTGATTTAGTTTCTTTACTTTCACAGTTTTGTTCTCCACTTCTTCTTCCTTCTTTATCCTCTCCTTTTTTCTTCTCTTTCCAAGCGTCTCAGAGGTCTTCATTTGCAGAGAACACCTCTTCTTCTTCCTACTACTGCTCCTGTTATGTCTTAGGTCTCTGTTACCAATGTCAATTCTCTTGACAATGATAATAGATATCTTGACTTTTGTCTCTTCTGACATTGGTCTTGTCTTTATGACGATCTGGATATGTTGTAGCCCAATGCCATTTGTTCTGACAGATATAGCATTATCTTGACAGTTATTTCGAGAGGAGGAAGAGTAGTCCGTCGGCTTCTCTAAAGAAAACATTCTTATGACACCTTGCAAAGCTTTGATCAGAACTTCGATCTGTGTGGGTCTTCCATCGTACTGGTCACTTGAGAGTGAAATTAATGCTAGAAGGGAAGTCACCAGATCTTTATATATGCACTTTTCTGACATGAATATATAGGGATCATTACGTTTCAAATGTAATCAATTGACGTTTTGCAATCGAGATGAAATGAGCGCATCATTTCGTATAGAAAGGAGAAGAAAGTAAGAGGCAGAAACGTGATTTATCGCCTCACACAGTTGCTGAAGTCTTGGTACAAAAATAATGTAAATCATTTTGAAGATGCAATGAGTGAACCAGAATCTAAACTCAGAGAGTCTACACAAAACCAAAGTTCATTATTACCAGTAAACTCAGAAAAGTACTAACTCATTTGAGAGGCGGACCAACACTCCTCCAGAAAATTTAGAATTACGAACTACATGTACGCAGTGAAGCGTAAAGATTTCATGTCCGACGTACCGTTGGAGAAATAATAAGGGTTCATCACCGATGAGCGGGATTCGTTGTTAACTACATTGAAACGGCAATGCTAAGCCAAGTAGACGATCGTTTGAAACTTTCCATTCATCATGACAATTTGAAGTCTCCCGTTTGGATCGAGTTTAGAAGTCCATCAGAATTGACACTTTTCAAAATCATCGACAAGATTCAACATGTACAGCAATCCAACAAGTTCCACATCACCGACGGAAAAGCGACATTGTTCATGACCAACGCTTCTCTTCCCCAAGGGACAGGAGACGGCAAAAAGTATTATTAGTAGACAACCTTCGCAGCACCAAGACGACCCTCGTTCAAATTAACAATCTTCAAGACAAGATATGTTGAGCCAGTGCCATCGTGATGGGACGTATATATGGTGGGACGGATGATTCACGGCAAAACCAAATACATGACCCAAGTAGACGTCGTTCGTGAGGACTTGCTCTTAGTTATAAGAAGAACTGGACTTTATAGAAGCCAAAGAATTTAGAAATATCATCATTGCAGCCTGCGTGACACCCCATGCTCGCTTAAACCTGTGCGAACTTTATAACTGTTAGGAGACAGTGTGTTGTATTTTGACACGGACAGTTGCATCAACGTCGATCTTCTGGGTCAACAGCAATCTAAAATCGAAGGAGATCGTTTAGGAGCCTGGACAGACGGGTATCTCGAGAACAAGATTCTATGTTTTGCAAGTGGCGCTCCAAAACACTACGGTTACGAATACCGTGATCCTCAAGAAGAAGTGAACACGGAGTGTAAAGTAAAAGGATTTACTCTCAATTATCGCACCTGTACAGTGGCAAACTTAATAACGTAGTAATAGAAGCCTTGCACTCTGGACAGGATGAAAGCATACCACTTACCAGCCAAACAAGTTTGTAAATTTATCCACGCGTCAAATCGTCAGTTGAACCTTGGAAAAAGTCTATCAAATCGTATGCCAGAAGCAAACACGGCTTCCCAATCATTTCACTTTACCGTACGGACACTTCGATATTGGTCAGTATATAAAAAGAGACAACATCCAAGACCAACAGTTCCTTGTCACTACCAAGACCAAGAGAGAAAAATGAATCCTTTCACTCTGTAGGTATAAAGCAATAGCAAATTCATGTGCCTTACGCTGTGACCTCAGTAATTCAGTACTATATCATCATGGGAACTTTGATATAACTACACCTACCATGGAAATTAAGGACGATGGTGTACGTGTCAAACCTAAATGATGCGAAAGAGATGCTACTCCTTATCGTACACATTTCTTCTTTTCTGTTTTTTATGGTGGATGTCCCCTTCCACGGAAAGCAATACGCCTACCACCCTACGGATATCATGTAAATCTGAGCAAAATCCTAATGATTTTTCCATACCCTTGTCGAATGGAAACTGTGAAAAACGAATATTCGATCCCTGTGCATTTGCCTGAATACTGCGACTATGAAAGTCGATTGCGAACCTTACAAGGAAAATAGTCAAAATAATCTGGGAGAACCAAGCACCGAATGATTAGCAAGAGCCGAAATTTTCTACTTTGGCGAAGGGGACAAGTGATTCAATTGCGGAAGTCAAAAGAAAATAACCATAGATTCGGTTAGGTCACCGATGTTTGAACTACTGTACCTAAGTGCTGTAAGAAGATTGATTCTGATGTAAGTGTTCAAGTGGTCAGACACTAATAAACTACTCGTGGGCGATAAGTATTGTATTGCTGATAGTGATCATTTTTACAACCAGCTACACTTAATGAATTGGATATCAGAAGAAGAGTGGAAGGAGATCAATGATAATATTCAAACAATGGAGGATTACCATTGCCTATTACGAGAACTGTGTCCATTGAATTGAAGTCGACGTGTAGAGTGTGTCTTAGTCACTTGCTTTCTGGGGTTTTGTTTACCATCTATTTTGTTGTGGAGTCTTTACGAACAGTATATGTCAATCATATATGATGAACTTGATCCCTTTAAATGTCCAAGAGAGACTCATTTTCCTCAAAGGTTTTCGCTTTCATCTGGATACTTCTCGACCTTTTCGTGGAAAGAAGATTCATCACCTTTTAGGTACTGAAGATGTGTATGAGGATGTGTCTGTGTGTAGCTTGTGACTTGCACCCTAACTGGACAGATGCACGTGACTGAAAAAGTTGTTGTTTCGAGGCTTGGACTAAAGAAATGGCACACTATGCTCGAGATTTATAATTAAAAAATTAAAATTTTCAGTGAAAAGTCACTTTTAAACCAGTGATAGTGACAGTACCAGAAAAAGAACGGACTGTCACAAAGGAGAACCACTCTCTTTAGGACAGATGCGTCATTGACATCAATGAAAGACCATTCCAGGGGACACTTGTGTGACTGTACCAAGGAATGTACAGACTCTCAGAACATTATACACTGTTACTAGGACCCGACAGTTTGATGACAAAATGTTATAAAGGAGTGACTTTTTATATTCCACTATGATTGTTTTGATGTGTTTTTCATTCATCTACTTAAGCATTTGGCTTTTATATATTGTTGTCTTTCGTGTTTTTGACAATAAAAAAATAACAATGAACGTGTCCTGAATAAAGTATAAAAACTATTGTTTGTCATCCTGTCCAAAGTGACATTCCTTACACTACTATGGCTGCCTCTGCTTTCTCTGCTCCCATTTCATATACTTTCAAAGTCATCGACGAACACTTAGATCGTGCTAGTTGGGATGCGTTGTAGCTTCGTCATCCCTTTATTATACTTATTGATGGACCCAGAGGTTCAGCCAAAACCGAATTTGTCAAACGTGTGATCGAACATAGACATCATTTTTATCGATCCTTTACCTCAACGAATCGTGTGGTGTTGCAAAAAGTGGCAATCGGCGTAGAGCTTTCTAAGAAAAAGTTAAGGCTTTTCCATTATGTTTGTGGAAGGCATTCCTGACGGAGATGATGGAATCGTGTCTGACCCCAATCAAACCAATTTAGTCATCTTTTACGATATGTTAGGAGAAGAAAAAGAAAAAGAAAACAGTTTCTACTCACAAGAGTCTCCAAAAACTTCTCAAGCGGTGATACCATCATCCTCTTTAGCAGCAGTGGCTGCTGTTCACAAAGTGCCTGCGTACCTGCCCCCAAAATCAAAGTCCAAGTGAGATCAGGCAAGTTACAAAGTGTACTTGATTTGGCCCGATTTAGTCTGTTGTAAACTCCTCCACTATGAGTGTTGCCTGTCATCAAGTTGATACTAAGTCAAGACAATCATTGATCTGAAGCAAACCATAGAGATCAGTGTTTTGTGCTCCTGAACACCACAAGATGACGCCACCAAGAAGTGCACATCGTTGTTCTTCTGTCCAAACAGGAAACGGAAAAGGAAAACAAAGGGACTGCCTCCTCGTTTTGCCAAACATGGGGACATGTTATTCACCCTGACCAATGCTCCTACACCCATATCAAAAAGCCTCATTTAAACTGCCTCCAAAGATGTTATCAATACCGTGTGCGAAAGTTGCCTGAATGTCTTGAAAGACACGAAACCTTTATCTAAATACCTGAACGAATGCTCATCCAAACATCGATACGTTCTTCGCCTAATTGTCCAAAGAAAATACACATTCATCAAAAGACAAATATGTTGATGTAACGCGTAGGAATTTTGCCTTTTATACCTATGTTGTTGAAATAAGTATTGGGAACAATGATGGGGGGAATCTTTAGAGCATAAAAAGTTCAAAAAGATAAAAGAGTTGTCAGGAATTAAAAGATCTCAGAAGTGATCCTTGACATTCTATGGAAGGACAAAAACTAACTTTAGTGCCTTACAAACGATGGATGGAATACCATCGTTGGCAAGAACAAAGAATTTATCATTTACATTCCAATCCCCATTTGGTCGAGATGTCACAGTTACAACTCGAATTTCAATCATTGATGGATCTCAGCGATTTGTCTTAAACGGAAAAATCTCAATGGTACGGTAAATTGTTGCAACAACTACAACTCTTTCATCAGAAAGCTTTAGACAAAATAGCTCTTCCTAGTCTAAATGATTTTAGTCACCGCATCTATCACCATACCAAGTTGTCTAGACAGAATCGGTTCCACAGATGCCCGAAGAAAAGCAGGCACGAGCAGTCTTTCAAACACGGTCAGCAGCGCCCATTCCTATTAAGATTGCAGCGTCCTTGTTGATCCTTTTCCCTAAACTCCAACGAGATGAACTTGGGTGGAAATGATGATGCCCCACTCCTACTTCGACAGAAGTGATAAAGAAAGAAGAGAAACCAGAAGTGGAAAAAGAAAAGAAGACCAAAACCATTCCATTGTCACCACCATTACAAAAACCACCTTCGACTTCTACTCCAGTGGCAAATCGGACACATAAAGCCGTTTCCAAACCACCCTCTCATCCAATCATTAAGGTCGTATCCAGCATTTACTACGATCTATCCCATTCTGCCGGTTACGGATGAGTTCAGGAATTGTATCATGCTGCCATAATAAGACTGAAAACTGTCCGTTTACTTGTAGAGGTCAACGATGGCTCCAATAACAAACCACGTACACCTTATACAAACCCATTCGGCGAAATGTTTCTAGAAGAAGCATCCAATTTCTAAACCATGCTTTCCAGAAAGAATTGAAGAAACGTGATATTCATTTTTTCACCATCGAGAATCCTGAAACCAAAGCCAGCATCGTGGACCATTTTCAACTCACCTTGAGAGAACGCATATGGAACTATTTTATGCAACAACACACTCTCAAGTACATCGACGTCTCGCCGTACCTCGTCCAACCGTAAATCAATCGTACCATCAGAGCATTGGACGTGTTCCCCAAAGAATTGTCTCCGACAACAAAGTGACCGTCTTTGAGCGTCTGTTTGGTACGTATCCGACAATAACGGTCCCTAAATTTGTGGAGTGTTGGCCCCAGTAGATTGGGTACGCATTGGCAAAACCAAATGCAATTTCGACAAAGATTACTTACCCAACTGTACAACCGAATTGTTTCGTGTCACTGAACGAGTGCGTGGCCGTTATACTCCCGTCTATAAATTTGAAGATACGAACGGGGAAGTGTTGAAAGGAAAGTTTTACCTACCCGAGTTGCAACGTGTGACCGAAGAAAAGATGTCGTGTACAAAATAGAAAGCATTCTCTTTTGAGGAACACGAAAAGTGGGAAAACTTCGTGTCAAAGAAGTCAAAGTAAATTGGAAAGAACATCCGTCAAGATTTGACTCTTTGATCGACACTTCTCAAATCATCGACAATAAAAGGAAGTGACCGTCGAGACCTTCAGCACAGTCTCAGCTAATACAGTGACCACTTCTTTCCCAAGTTCGTCTCTGCAAGATCTACAAAAGAAACTCTTGTGGGTGTAGTGTGGAGAAAGTGTGCCTAAAGCGCAAATCTTTTTCTGTCAAATTTTTGTGGTGCTTTGTGTCATCGAGGTCGCCATTGCCAATTTGAGATTGTAACAAGGAGACAGACAATTGTGGACCATTGTACTCAGTAGTTGCAGTAGTTACCTTCTTTCTAGTCTATCTCTGAATATTTCTCTAGCAAAAACAACAATGAGAGTCTTGTGTCCAACATCAGTTGCAACAGACCCTAAGCATCCTCTTTTAGACACTCCTCTGACTTCCAGTGACTCAATGGACTCTAGAACTGTGGAATTATAAACAGCCAAATTTTACTTAACGTTACCTTATGACAGTTCCACGGAGGTTTTTTTTTTCAATATCACTGTACTGTTACATGATCAGATTACTTCGAGCCATTTCATAGGATTGCGAATCCACATGGGAAGTGGCTTTGGTGGAAATGATTCACCCGACAGAAATAAAAAAACATAGTAGAAAATCAAAACACTTTCTCGATAGAAGTTTATGACGATGAATTTTAGAAAACCATAAATGAACGTAGTAGTGTAGCTGGATTTATCAAATCAACAGACTCCAAAACTCTACGAACAACTTATCTGTTGAAAATTTCTGCAGGCTGTTATATTAGTCGTCAACATTTGGTAAAGACCTTTGCTGATGGGTTCAATTTCATGTTTCCTAAAGCCTTAAAGAGATCCAAAAGAAGAGTCACGATCGAGTACCACAAAATAGTTCGTCGCCTAATTATGGAATTTAAGGAGGACAAAGTATTGGCCATTATATTTTTTCCTGAATTATAAGACATTTTGGGTAGAGACTCCGACTAGGTCAAGATTCCAAACGAAACCAGCGGTGACTGGCAACTTGGATTTTACAAAATATTTTCGATTACCTGTAGAAATGAGGCAAGGACTCAATTCGATCTTTATGTACTCCGATGTGGTGGAGTACAACATAGTGGGATACATACACCTCAGTACGGTTATTGCGTGTCACTCCTTTCAAAAGAGATTCTTCAACAGCCGCTGACGAGGAAGGTGGAAACACGTATCACATTCATAGCGAATTAATACATACTCACTATTTGCACGACAGTAAGTCGTATTTCGAAACTGTCAACATTACTATAAATGGAGATTGTGGACAAAATATTCTATTAAAAAAATGGAAAGTCACAGTGAAACTTCATTTTCGAAAACGAGTACTCTAATTTCATGTCAGTCACGTTCCTTCTGTACCAAGTAGTCTGTCGACAGCTAGGTGGTTCAGGTTATATGTTCAAATCAGCCTTTCGTACAGTGGCTCCCGTGTTGAAACCGATGGTGACAAGGGGATTGCACGCCGTGAAAGATGCTGCATTGACAAACGGTAAAGAATTTCTACAAAATATCATCATTGACAAACAAAACCCCAAAGATGCTTTCTTGAGAGCAGGGAAAAATGTAATGTATTCCTTCAAAATTTTAGGCCAACGAGAAAATCCTATGAATGCCCTGGCCAACACCATGTTAGACATTCTTGTTTCCCTGACGTTGCACCAAGGACAAGACCGAAAAAGACGACGAAAACACCCCTTCTGAGGATTTCACATCCTCAGAGTTAGAAAGGCTAAGAAAAAAACTATCCAAAACTTAGAGGTATTTGATTATTAAAAATATTACAGAGAGAAAATGATGCATCGACCGCCTTGTGTTTATTCCAAATCGGAACTGTATATGTTTGCTATGCCACTCATCATGATGGCGATACAAGAATCCCAATGGGTCGAATTTCAACCCGTCTCCTCTTTGACGGATTAAGTTCCTATTAGTTTGAACTCAAACGACAGTCTGAAGATTACATCGTCCAGAACAGCAGTTAGTTGTATCTGAAACTGAAAGTGATCAAACCCGACAACATCGCTCTGTCAGCCGATGACAGCTCCTGTCAACAGTTTCATGCATTTTTTGTTCATTGTTGGATTTGTACTTGAATAACAAACTGGTGAACAGCAACATGGATACAAACTTACCGAGCGTACATAGAATATCTCTTGATGTACGGAAAAGAGGCCAAAAACACTCATCTAGATGCTTGCGTGGTTTGGAAACCTGACACTACAGGTGAGGTTACGTTTAACGACACAGAAGTAAAAGAAGCTGACGATCCTCACAATATAGGCTTTAACGACCGTCAAAAGGAAATCCAATAGGGACTTAGTTTAGAACGGATTGATCGTTTGCATTCGGACCTGTGGTTGCAGGAAGAGTATTTGCTGAACGGAGTAAATATTCGCCTGAGACTGAATCGTATCAGTACAGTTTCCCATTTGATGACTGATGCTGTCAATTAAAACAAAACATCATTCAAGAAGCCAGACTTTACATGCGTCGCGCAGAAGTATTACCTAAAATAGGAAATGACATCAGTCACACCTTAGGCAGCACGACCACTATGTCGTCAGCAATGCATCCCTCAACGGAGCCCACGATCACAATCCTTTCGAGTCTAACAAATACAAAGTGTCCAAGGATGAAGTCAGTCGCGATGGCATGACTTTGTGTACCAGACCCTTTGAACCTAACTTTGACCAGAAAAATTACTTGAGATCGTACTGTTCCCATCACAAAGCTACCAGACTATTAGGAACCCACAACAGTCACTGTATTTCGTACGAAGATTATGCAGGAGTTTAAACTTTGGGGGCTTTTTGTTTCACTCCAGACAACATTTCCACCCTATACAATCTGGTCAACTGCATTTGATGCGATACAAAGTTTGGGTGTTAGGGTATGTGTACCTTCACGTCCGTGGTTCAAGTAAATAAAGAGGAACAATCGTCAATCTAGCCACCCATCGTTGACTAGTCAACATTACAAAATGAGTAATAGACTTGTTAAGCTTTTATAATACCAAATACACTTAGAAAATTCCAGGCGCCTTTTAGATGAACTGGCTAGGCAGATCATAGAAGAGGAAGAAAACATTAAAGAGAAGGAAGTCATGAAAAACAAGAAAAAGAAGTGAAAATGATTCTGTTACACCTCTTCAATTTACCTCAGGGTGAGGTGGAACCTGAGATAAGAACACCTCCAATAGCAGCCGCAGCACATCTACTACCACTGCAACGTCAGTCACAGCTACCATTCCTAATATCACAGAAAGTAAGAACACAAGATATACATCCCCGTGTCTGGCACAGAAGACAGAGAGAACGACAAGTCTTCTCTATTCCACAAACGGAGGAGAAGGATAGTGCAGCCACTCAAGCTCCCTCTGCGCTCCCAATCACAACTGTGAATTGGGAGAATGACTTCAACAGACGTTACGTGTGTGGAACCAGACCTGGGTGGTGCCGACAATAACCTTGTGCATATGGAGTTCTGAAAAAAAACAGACTTCTCATGGCTAACCAGATGTCTAGAAAAGAGAATGTATTTGAGTGTGATTATAAACACTCACTTTTTTCATGTGTATGTGTTTACACTCTCATTTGTTGGTGTGGATATTATGCGTGTGTGTTTTATGCTTTCTTGTACGTTGGTGTGGATAGTGTATAATATGTGTTTTGTGCTTGCTCGCTCGATGGTGTGAATAGTATATTTATGTGTTTTATGCTTGCTCGTTCGTTGGTATGGATAGTATATGAGTGTGTGTTTTGTGCTTGCTCGCTCGTTGGCGTCTATAGTATATAAGTTTTATGCTTGTTCGCTCTTTGGCATGGATAGTATTAGGGGTGTGTGTGTTATGTTTGCTCGTTCGTTGTTTTGATAGAATATAATATGTGTTTTGTCATTGCTAGTTTGTTGGTGAGGATATTATATAATATTTGATTTGAGTGTAAGGGATGTTTTCCTTCACGTTCGTGCTTGAAGTATATAATTTATAGTGTTCGTCATTCGCGCCATTGAGTGGGGACTAACAATGGATTTTGAACAGAGTGAACGTGTTTTTCTGAGCTCCCGGACTTTAAGGATAATATTGGATGATTCACTTCACATTAAGGATACTACACTAGGAAAAGCTAAGGTAAAGTAAAATCTACTTAAATCTACTTTAATTTACAAAAATTTATTTAAAAATTTACTACCTCATAAATATAAAGTAATCGTCGGTACTAATTTAAAACTCACAGTAAATATATAATAAAGCTAACTAGTTCTGAATTTTACCACCACAAATAAATTTTTACCATGACTAACAACGTAAATATATCCACCTTTTACAATTACTTAACATATTGAATAAAATCAAGACTATCAACTACAATTTCCTTTGTTCTTACGGAAAAGAACACGTGGGCAGCCAAAAATATATACTGGGCAGGAATTCTACTCCATACCAATAAACCCTTACAATATATTAATAATACATAATCATACAACTCCTACATGAATATCCATTAAAACGTTTATGTAAAATAAATTAAGTATTAAAAACTCTAACCAACAACAAATTTCTCCTTTCAATACCAGGCTAATATTGTACCAGCTTACAAATCAGGTAGTACGATATAATTAAGCCCCTAATCTAAGGCTGCATCTGATTGGCTGAATATAGCCGCTCTTTAACTACAATGAAAATACATTATTGAGCTAAAGAAAGATTGAAAATCAAAATCTAAACCAACCAATCAAAATTGAACACTCGAATGACGTAAGTAGGGAACAAAGCTTTAGCCCAAACGCCCCCACATAACTACTAATAAGTGCACATTTTGTCCCAAAATTAACGAGAAAATAACGCTTAGACTGAATCATCCAATATTACAGAGTAAATAATTCGATATAAAAAAGAAAGGACTTGGAACCATACAGGGTGGAGAGGGGAAAAACTCTCATGAGCGGAGTAGACCGATTGGCCGAACAAGCGTAAAAAAACGAAAAAAGCATATTTCGAAGAGATAAGCCCCACATACATCACTTAAAAACATACATCCTCTACTGTCGTTTTAACGGCAAGAGGTTGTTATGCCTACAACAACGCAAAAATGGCCGAAGCTTATGGAAGATATAACCCTGCAAGCCCATCAGGGGATAGAGCGAGCTACTCCACGATGAGTAGAAATAATAAAATGTACTGACCGAATGACAGACACAAGACGTGAAGGCACTAACAAGTCAAGCGGGGTCTTGGACCCGACCAAGACCCAAAACAAACAATAATCCCCATAGTCGTTTTAACGATAGGGGGATTTAATGAAAAGATTACATAACGTCATGTATAACCATTATGCTGGATGCTCTACCAGTATATGTCCGAAGAGGAGAATTGGATCCGACCAATTCTCAAACAGGAAAAAGGCAATGGGATACAACCAACTCCTACTGTATCCAACGGAGGACGAAAGTAGCCCACAACCAGAACAAGATAGCGGAATCAACACGACCTGAAGACTCTACTACAAATCTACAAAGGGATGCTGCAGGACTAAGGGAGCAGTACCAACACTACCATGAGAGTAGACTGAAAAGATTACTAATTTTCATTGCCAATAAAGGAAAGTGCGAAATTGCCTTCAAATCAAAAAGGGATAGTTAGTCAGCACCAGTTAACATCTCAGAAAACCCAACCCAGCACGCACACAAACAGACCTAACTATAAAACAAATCAAGGGACTATGCATAACTAACCACCTTCCCACTACTGTCCCAAAACCCCAACCCTGGTACGGACAAACAATTAGCGATGAACAGTCCGGGCCGCGCGGCCAACTGTTCAAAACGAAAAACCTACAACCTATGTCTTCACTTTGGCTCTAAAGACCCACGGCCCAAACAAGATCCTTTGGCAAGGCAGTCAAAATTACACAACCACACAGCCCGAAGCGGTGATCAATTTTGTTAGTAGGCGGCAAACGCCTAAAGATTGGTACCTTTTCGGACATTATAAGTACGCCAAGTACGCAAAATTCAATCTACAATTATCTATTTCAAATTCACAACTCAGGCTCATTAGATAAATTGCACAGTTGCCTCACACAAAATTGATATAGGGACACCCGTAGGAAAAACTGGTCTAGATTGGACAAAAAATAACTACCTAACTGAAATAAAGTTAGGTGGAATAAAAACTTAAGGGGCTTTGGTGGGTAGGAGTAGCGACCCGGGTAGGAGAAATAGTTGCGGTTCTGCTATTTTTCGAGCGACAAGTTTTAGGATAGGGAAGGTCTTTTATAGGGGTCAGAAAAAAACAAGGGGCCAAGCACCAAGGCCTCGCGCCCTTCCGAAGAGACCACAGTCCATGCCTGGGACTGTAAGCTCCCCCCCCCGAAAGGAACGCAGCCCAAGCCCGGGGCATAGAAAAGTCAGCACCAGACACAGTTGAGCCTGGCCCCGGAAGGGGGAGAGGCCACTAACCCTTTTCAGGGCTTAAAGTCACAAAACACAAGAGTGTATACATGACTATAATCACATATGACTTGACCATTCGCGCCATTCTATACAGAACATAAAAATGACTGGCAACATAGACCTATTCAATAATTTACGACATAATTGGCATTGGATAATGGATGTAGCCTACGTGCTGGTTAGACTTGACAAGGAATGGAGGTTCCCAGATAGCATAGACTCGATAAACAGTCTACAAGCAGGAAGTTATCATTTGTAAAAAAAAATAACAATGAAAGAAGCTGATAAGTTGAGAGGATTCATCCGTCCTATATATGTGAGAGTAGGAACCTTGAAGAAGGTTCTGGATGTTGTGATAAAAGTTAGATGTTTTTTGGAAGACATCTTCCATGTAAATGAGTGGACTTTTGTCAAAATAGGCTTAGACTATATAAAGAAAGTCGAGGACATCATAAGAAAAATACCGGAAGAAGTCCAGAAGATAAAGGAGATATGGAACAAGGAAAGGACAAAAAAAAGTTTGAGAAACTAAATCAGAAATGGGTAAAGGCACAGGAAATATTCAGAGCTCTGTGACATCTTAACTGGACGACTGAAGACGGAGAAAAGAAAAAGAAGAAAGGAATTTTTGCCAAAGTAAAAAAAGTAAGATCTTTTCGAGGCAACCGTAGTGACACTGAAAAGGGCATTTGTCTTCTTCTTCTATTGTTTCCCCTTCTTCCACGCAAATTCATGTGTAACTTGAACATTTGAGTCATTAGTGATTTAAATTTAGCCAATCAGACAGGACAAGATTTTCTTGATTAATATATGTGTTTGGTAACCTAGAGGCCTTGGCCACGATTGGGTGGGTTGGAGGGAGAGTGAGTTTTTAAACGTGGTCAAAAGCGTAAATATTTGCCAAATGTGCTATATAAGCAGATATATTTTTATGTACATGTATTTATTGCCTGTAAATAATAATTTGGTGATCAAAAATTTTAAAAGCAATTAAAATTACTTTGCTGTTTACTTCTTATCGACTATAAGGAGAAGATGCTGATGTCAGATTGATGGTGTGAGTGTTATGGATTAGTGTCGAAATAAATACAAGTTTTCAAAATTAAAATTTATTGGCACTGTACATCCATCTTAATTAACACAGCCTTATTTGTACATGTCCATGTCTGATGTCAACTAGCTCAACAATCAAATTTCGGTCGGAAATAAATAAGAATAAATTAATACTTTCTAGCAATGGCTTACACTTGCACCAATTACTGCTATTCCAATAATACGCTGAATTATAAATGGTCTATACTCTCAAAGAACAATGGCAGTCAGATGATACATACTCTTCTGTAATGGACATGAAAATTGTAAGACGATGCTGCCAAAGCTAGGCTATTCACATAAGAAACATGAATTAATGGAATATTACTGTTCATACAGCAGACATTGATATTATACTGTTCACCAAACATATTATATGAAATACATTGTTTATTAGCAGATATAAAGCTACGATACCATTCCCTCCCTATGACGAATTTGAAGTCATCCTATTAAACGGCATAACCCGAGCAATGATCGATAGAACCTCAGTTTAGCAGATATAGGACGGAATATGATACACTGACTCGAACGTTAAGTAGTAATTCAAGACTTCATTCGGCCAACATCGCTGGATTTGGTTAATGTTATCCGAACAAGAAATCAGCTATTAACAGACACAATGGAACCGTGTAATGAATGAGCCAGACACTTCGATCGTGTAATGATACAAACGTGATTTTACGTGCTATATGTAGGCATAATCTGGCAAAACATTTGATCTATTCCACATTAGGAACGACTATATAAAATCATATAACCTATTTCATACAAAAACATGTATCTACATTATTTCAACGTACATAACTCAACCCAGATTGTCAATTTAAAAAAAAAAATTATAACTCTGTCTTGAGCTAGACTATATTAAATCTAACATGAACTTGTTATGTGAAATCTGTCTGAAGCAATGGATGTTTATTGAAACATTCCGAAACATCCACAGTCACAAACAACTGTTTCTATCAAATGAAAATAAATAACAGAAAGTAAAGAGGAACGTATGCAATTATTACATACCACTCCCGCCAAAAAGTTTAGAATGTAGTTTTAACAATCAAAACCTGGCTTAACCGGGTAGAGCTTGCTGTAAAATATTTTGCCTAGGAGTCTTTTCCTTCGTTCAGGAAGCCATCTGTAAAGTGGACAACTTCATGACATAGCTCACCCGTATTTTATCGTGATGGAGACAATAACCTGACAAAGCATCTGTGTATTGCGATAATACTGAATAATGAGAACTGCATATTCTGGTAAGTAGCAGTAATCACTGACGGAAAACAATATTCTTACCGCCAGAGCGTTTTACATGCCATATTAAGTCGGTCATTGACCGACCCGGTGACTTAGTGGTTACAGTGTCCGCATCGGATGAGGTAGGTCGCAAGTTCGAACCTCGGCTAGTCATATCAAAGATTTATAAGAGTGGTACTAATAGCTGCCTAGCAAGGCGATCAGCATTAAAAGATTAGTGTTAGGACAGGTCGATATAGAGACAGAATAATGTGACTGGGTGGGACAACATGCTACATGTCTGCGGCATGACGTCCTATGCTAGACATCACTATAAACTGTCACACAACCTACATCGTAGCAATAAGACTAAAAATATTGTTGAAATTACGTTACAAATCCAACACAGACACACACATACACATACACAAACATATATACACACATAAGTTGGCCACTCAAGTGGGTAGGATCATGTATGTGACACATATCAAACCAAACGTAAACCAAGCGTACGCGGCAACAAAACCATGTTATATTTATATTAAAATAGAATACAATGCCAATATTGTGCAGACAATTATGTGACAGCTTTCTATGGAATGCCACATATAAGTTTGAAATGCAATTGCTAATTTACCATGAAAAACGACAAAAACCATGGAGTGCCAGTTGTGCCTGGTGAAAGAAGTAAAGCTTGATATTAGATGATACATACCATATTAGAATGGTCAAACCGCATCATAGGAGACAGCTGTCTTGCACTTTAGTATCAATTCTTAAAGGATATATATATATATATATATATATATATATATATATATATATATATATATATATATATATATACCAATTTGTTGCGTTTTAGATTTTAAAGAATCTGCTTTTGAAGAATCTTATTACGTTGTCAAATAATTAATTGCTCTAAATATATTTGATACAGTTGAAACAATTAGGTAAATAAAACAAAATCCACTTTTTTTAAAAAAGAAAACAACTTTTTTCTTGTGACATGAAAAAGACACCATCAGCATTTATACATCTGTATCTCCTCCCTCCCACCTACCCACTCCCCAATAAATTGAATGAATCAAAATTTACAGCTACAACAAGATCAGCAGATTGATTGACACCAACGTTGATGATCTGTTTTATTTCATTTCTTTGTTGTTGACAACTTGAGAAAACAAACGGGTCTATTTTAAAATGCCATTCAAACAGGCTTTTTAGAAAATACCAATGTGATGGAAACTATACAGCATGATGTTTAATAAGGATAATTCAATATTACGGTACGGTCTTTAATTTTTTAGTGACGTTTATAATGATGACACTGTCTCTAGTTAACAATATAAACCAGCTTTGCCAGCATGTTCCTTCGTGATATAGACCAGTTCAATTTATTTTTCGGTTTGTAAGTTCGTCTTCTAGAAACAATTTCATTTTTAATTGCGCTTTGAGTATATTTCACCCGTTTTGCTAAACCTTTCCTCACTTGTGATACCGTAACAAGCTTTTAATTTCGCTGACGGTTCATGCTGGATGCCTAATCTGATCAAACGGACACATGTATTACATCAGAATACAATTGCGTGTGATTTTCCCTTCTAGCACTAAACTTTTATTGAGTAATTCCATACGTCTGCTCCCTAAGTAAATTGACTTTTGCATCTCAAATGACACTGCAATTACAGAAACATATCAAAGATCTTAGGTTTATACTGTCTCTCTAGGACACCTTGGAACACCCAAATTAAGACCAGTACGGTATTATATGATTTTATACTAGTCTGCGCTTTTTTAATACATCTCCAAACACTTTAAATTGATCACTTCGCAATCACAAATTCTTGCATTGCTAAGTTGATTTTGAGTAGGTTTGAGTAGGTTTGACTCTTACAAATACGTCAGTCATACCCAGATTTACGGCTCTGGTGACCCAAGCGGTTAGAGCGTCCGCCTCAGATTTAAGTTGTCATAGGTTCGAATCCTGGCCATATCATGTAAAAGACTTATGAAAATGATACTAGCAGCTGCCTCGCTAGGCGCTCAGCATTAAAAAGCTAGTGTTAGGACTGGTCGGCCTGGAGTCAAGATACTGTTTTGGGTGGACATGATGCTACATGTATGCGACATGAAGTTTCGGTATAATATATCATTATAAACTGCCACACTAAAGACGTGTAGCGATATGACTGAGAAAAAAAAATGTTAAAGCTATGTTAAAAATCCAACACACACACAGACACAGACACACGCGCGCTGCCACACTAAAGACGTGTAGCGATATGACTGAAAAAAAAATGTTAAAGCTATGTTAAAAATCCAACACACACACAGACACACACACACGCGCGCGCAAGCACAGAATCAGAGTTGCACGTATTGCTTGCGAACGTGATCTAAATTTAAAAGATCTCATTTTGCTTTGTATTTGGTGTATAATTAAAGCATATAGTAACATGATCATGTAGGAAAAACACTGTACTCAGTCTTATGTCTTCCTATATACGTATACAGTGATTTGCCAACATTCAATAGAGTGAATTTTGAAAATGGTTCCGTTTAACTTAAATAAGCATTTTGACAGGAAATAAAAGTATTTGTGCTATTTATTTATAGCTTTATTTTCATTTATATTACTAATTTATTCATAAAAGTGCACAATAAGTTCTAATTTTGAACCTGTCGCTTTTAATACCTCCCCCTTTTAAAATATATCAAAGAACAAGAATTTTAAAGTGTTTTATTTGTTTACTCAAGTGTATATCTTGGTTACATTTGACCTATTTCACAATTTAAAAAAAATTAAAAAGGTGTGGTACTCTTAACGAATTAAGTAAAAATTAATATAACAAATAACTTATTCTTGAATCACTGAAAACAAAAGTAACTGGGAACACAGATTTTATTGCGCTTTACTTACGTGTAAAATATGAAAGAGTTTTACAACAAAACAATGAAGGAAAGGCGTTATCATCTCGTCTTTTTTCTGAGATAATATTTAATCTGGCATAGTTGGCGATAATTTTATACACCCTCTCTAACATAACAGAATGCTAACGCTTTTCCAGAAGCATGTTGCTTTTTTTCTTGACAAGTTTTTATTTTGCTGCGTTTTTCAAGTGCTTTCAGTATGACAAAAAATATAGATTGTAATTTCTACATATCAATTCTCTAGTTATTTTCATCAATTATATTTACTAATTCATTTACAACTATATTTTCTGATAGTTATTCAAAGCCAAAGCTAGCAGTATCAAAGATCGTTTCCGGGCTATTTGAATAAAATAAAAAATATATGTATATTGCTTCAACCAGTGTGGGGCAGGAAATATATTTAGCTTTCTAGCAAAAGTGCAGGTGTTTGGACTGTGAAGAACTGTCGACATTAGCGTGAACCTATCCTGTAATCACTTGAACCATCGAAACATTTAACCATTTTCAAACTTAAAGCCACAATGCCGCTGTTACGAAAAAAATTATATATGCCAAATCATTCAAATAATACTGTATCTTTAAAATATTGGTACTAAACATTCTTGAGGGTCATTAAAACTAGATAACATCGACATTATGAGTCCTGTAATTTCTCCCTCGAACAGAGATACCCTGCCTTTGTTCGCATGTGTACGAACTGATCCGATGTTGATCGACGACATCCGTGGGTCAATCGACTTTCAATTGAAAGCTAGCACAAGAATAGATGACGTCAGCGCTGTGAACATAAGAAGTAAATACCACTTAATGTCCGATTGCCTTCCACCCAAGTTCCCGTTTCAAAATATTTCAGCGCGCCTGACGATCACCCGATTTTGTATGGGTTCCTAATGCACACTTTTTCTCTGTTCGTTTCTTCTCAAATAAATTCGTGTCACGTGCGAATGTTGTTAACGAAATTTGTCGAATATATCACAAGACCAAGTTTGGTGCACTCCGGAAAAAGGGCATAATTATGACTGAATTAAAGTTAGATGTCCCTTAATTCTGAACTGAATATTTGAACATCGTTTAAACCTGACATTTTGATCATTTCAATGATCGGTTTATTTCAGACAGCTTTACTAGCAAATCATTTCCATTCTTCCAAACTTTAGTTAGATTGAAAGAATGATGACATTTATGATAACCTAAGCATTGGGGATTTTAAGCTTAAGTATATAATCAACACACACACACAAACACACACACATTAATGTTACAATTAATGTAATAACATTAATAATTTTTAAACAATAATTATCTCAGTCTGACCTCTCTCTCTCTTTATTTACCAGTTAAGAAAAACAGTTATTGTTGTTGTTGTTGGGGCTAAAGGATTTTTTCAGCACACGATAGGCTATACATGGCGGCCAGTATTAATGGTGGAGGAAGAAACCAAGAAGTCTGCGGAAAGAACCACCTACACTAAGACAAACAGACTGTTTCCAAATCATTTTCTCAATTAGATCGCAGTCTGGCCATTGAACGGGCAGCATTTGTTTCTAATGCATGGATAAGTTCAGTTTGGGCATGGTTTCAAATTGTTGTTTTTTGTTTCTTGAGTTTAACTCCACGATAATTGTTTCTAATTAATCTCTGTTTAAAAAGCATCTATACGGATAGGATTATCAGACGTTAGATCACTTTTTTCTTCAGTGTTTAGGACCTTTTTCTCGCAAATTTTGTTTAGCTAGTGTTACGTATATATATATATATATATATATATATATATATATATATATATATATATATATATATATATATATATATATATATATATATATATATATATATATATAACCTAATAGCTTGTGTGTTAATTTTAAATTCTTTTTTATTTTATTTTTGTTTCATCACATGTTAGTGTAATGATAACATTATTCACTAAAGTTGACGTTTTATGGAAAAATTCAGTTCAATTCTGTTTTGCTACATTGTAGTTTTAGCTGGCCTAGTTCCAGACCTTGATTCATAATTGGTAAACACGGAGTGAAAATCATTGGTCATAATGAAAGCCATATTTGGCCTGTGTGTTAGCTGAAGTAAACAACGTGTTTTTTAAAAAAAATATTTCCAGTGTAGGAATCATTGATTGTTAGATAATGCTATATTAGAGTACGTGATAATTAACTTGTAGTATTTTTTTGCGCCGCTCAGATTAAGTAATCACGTGACTCAATCGCGTGGGTCTGAACTGCATTTTAGCTGGGACTAAAACTGAAGTTTTAGAGTGAAATGGTTTTCGTAAATTGAGACCTTCGGAGCTCAAAGGTATTTTGTGTTGTGACCGATCTGAGTTAAGTTTTTTTTTAGTTTTCTGAATTAGTAATTAATTTTTCTGGTAATCATACATAAGTGCTCTCCTTCATCAAAAATCTTGGAGAAAGACATTTATTGAAAAATTATTCGGAATATTAAAGCCGGAGTATTATTCTTGATTCATAAAATTCAACAAGGAACTGTTGACACGACAACACTAAACAGGATATAGGAGGCGTCATCGCCTTCTATCTTGAAACTTCCTCAGGATTCAATCTTTGCTTCATTTAGAACGTTTTATTGATAGGACTTATTTTATTAATTCTTGGATTAATTTTGGATTAGATTGACAGATGACATGCACCACAAACTAGTAAAGAAAAAAATCAAAACAAGACCTCAAAACACACACGAAATATAATTGAAACATAAGATGGTCAAAGATGGATGAACATCACAAAATACATTATGCAACACACATATTTGCATATTATTGCAGATAACATACAACCATAAATTTTTTAACGCTTGCACAGAAACATTATACAACACTAAATGCTAGACATCTTACAAAGACACAGTATAAAACGCTGGTATACCTTACACAGGTACATTATACACCATTCAAATCACACATATTACTCAGATACGTTGTAAACCAGTCAAATTGTCTATATTAAAGAGATACCTTATACATCAATCAAATTGTACATATTATACATATATTTTATACAGCACTAAATTTTGCACATCTTACTCACATACATTATTATAAATCAAATGTTGAACAACTTACAAAGATACAGTGTACAACACTTGTTTATCTTACACAGATATATTAAATAATACTAACGTTTGTACCTTTTACAGAGGTACATCATACAACACTAAACTGAGTACGTATTATACTGATATATTATGCAACACTACATATTTGCGGCTTATAGATAATTTGTATTACACTAAATTGTATATACCTTGAACATACCCATTACCCACCTCTAAATTTGAACATCGTACATAGATACAGACCGCCCTGGTGGCCAAGAAGATGCGGGAGGTAGTAGGTTCGACCCCTGGGAGAGTCGTACCAAAAGCTAATAAAAATGTAACTTGCAGCTGCTTTGCTAGGCGCTCAGAGCTAAAAGGTTAGTATTAGGACTGGTTGGCCTGATTTCAGGGTAATGCGACTAGGTAGGACATCATGCCACGTGTCTGCGGCATGATTCTACAATGCTAGTCATGACTAGAAACAGCCACAATGCAGACATCGTAGCGATGAGACTGAAAATTTATGAAAGCTACGTTAAATATACACATCACACACACACGCTTGCACGCACGCATGCACACACACTCAGATACATTGTACAACACTACATATGTAAATATTACACAGATACAGTATTGTTACGACGCTGTGGTCTAAAAGTAAATAACATACAGAAAGAGAAACAAATAAGTTTATTGAAGACAGCAATAAAATTTATTTAATCACAAAGCGAAATTTTAAGAGGCACATAATTGTGTGAATTATATTCTTAATAATCCTAAGATTTCTATGAAGGCAAAAGAGGATAGTGTTTCTAAAGAATTCAAATATAGAATGTACTATTGTACCAATAGTCTTGATTGAGCTGATGTACAATTAATATTAAATAGGTTGATGTAACTCCAGTCTCGATGAATGACACTGATACAACCCATAATGTCCAAAATATCAATGAACATGCTAAAATTTAAATGAATAATTTTTAAATAAATGATTATTCTCAAATTATGTATGAACGCAAAAGCAGCAAAAAAGCAACACACTGATATTAAGATTATAATGAAATAATTTTCTTTACCTCAGTCTTATTTAAAACCTTGGACGCAATAAAATGACTAGAGTGTCGGTAAAATGTTCCCTTTTAGAAAATTTAAATTTGTAAATAAGGATATGCCTTGACATCAAATATCAGCCAACCACTTTAAAAGAAAACATACAGATCAGGTACGACATAGCTTCTATACACTCAATCACAGATACAGGTCAAATACAAAATCAAATAAATATACATAACAGTGTACAACACTAGATTTGGTACATCTTACATATATACATTAAACAACAATAGATTTGGTACATCTTGCACAAAAACATTACACAAAACTAGATTTGGTACATCTTGCACAAATACATTACCTAACACTAGGTTTGGTGCATCTTACAAAAAACATTACACAACAATATATTTGGTACATCTTACACAAAATCATTAAACAAAACTAGATTTGGTACATCTTACACAAATACATAACACAACCTTATATTCGGTACATCTTGCACAAATACATTACACAACACTATATTCGGTACTTTTTGCACAAATATATTACACAACACTAGATTTGATACATCTTGCACACATTCATTCTACAACACTAGATTTGGTACATCTTAGACAATGCATTACACAACACTATATTTGGTACATTATACTCAAATACATTACACATTTAAATTTGTTTCCAAAGGATGAGTGAAGGTTGCAATTCAAAGCTAACTCTGTTATTGATTTGAAAAAGACTACTTCTAGCACTACTAACCTGGACAAGTTATTGTTTGTCAAATATAATTTTATGTAGGCTACCTTCACTTCGCCTTCACGTTTATATTTCAAATTTCATACTACCATCTTGTCTAGATGTTTACAATGACTTCCATCTTTAAGAAAACTATTTAACATTTTAGTCTCCAACTCCGCAAAAAACATTAGAACATGTCAACCTAAAGTGAAAACTAATCAAGGAAGCCAAGGTGCTGTTTATCAATACCAGTACAAAATGAACGCTTTTATAAGGGATATTAGGGTTTCAAGTTTCAAGTGTTAACCCAGACTAAAAGCTGTAACGAAAGATAGAGGGATTCAAAGGTAGTCATGTTAACCCTAAGCACTGGCTAAACGAATAGGGGATAATGGAGGAGAATCGCCCTGGGTTGCATAAAGGGAACCAAAAGAAAAGAAGAAAAAAAAAAAAAAGAAACGAAAGGAAAATGGAAAGAAAGATAGAAGGTAAAAGAGGATAATGTTTTGAAAAGTTAATGATGCCACTCATGATCATGCCTCCATACAATAGGCAGCATCTGGCAAGATCTCGGACCTCCGACCCAAGCAATATTTTAGCCTACCTAAAGTGAAATCTGTAAAAACGGAAGGTAGATTTTCACACGTGGTACTGTTAACCTAAAGTGAAAACTGTATTAAAGGAATGACGTGTTTCTAGCGTGATACTGTGCTTTATGATTCAAGATTTCGATGGTAAGTTTAAATTATATAAACTTGTGGCCATCTTTGTTTGTTGGAACATGGTCATCGCTCAGTTTCATGACTTTTGGGACTTGTTCAGTACTCAATTCCATGGTTTATGTGACTTGTTCAACACTCAGTTTCATGGTTCATGTGACTTGTTTAGGTATAGACATCTGAATGTTTGATGCAAATGGTTTTGTTCCAAAATCACTCACATGTTTGATGCATTTAAAAAGTGCTCCCTATTTTCCACAAAATTAGTAGTGCATTTTCTCATTATGATACAGTATACGAGTATAAAGAATAAAATGACCTGAAATTACTAGCCGAGAGGTGATCAGTTGATCTGTCGAAACGGTAAACGAATCCGGTTAGATCAATGATATCAATGTGTGCCTCAGCAAATTTATGTCCAAGATGACATACATTGTACATTTATAATCCAAGGAAGAGTTATGTTGATATACTTTTTAAAATTAAGAATATATATATATATATATATATATATATATATATATATATATATATATATATATATATATATATATATATATATACATACATGTATTAGCTCTTAACGGTACACGAGGACTACAACAGTGTAGTGTTATGGTGCAAATTGTAAGTAAAAAGCAAGACCTGCATACAAATCTAGATGGGGAAACCATATGAAACAAATGTAAACTCGAAACGGGAAACGGCTTTCAAGTTCTCTTAATTCGAATCCATTTGTCTGAGAGTTTGATAGCGGCGAATCCAATATGTTTCCTTCGCTTTTTCAGCATACTACTTCAACTTTTAGATAATGGGCTGTACCTGCTCGGAACAGCTTGGAACTTAAAATGGTTACAAAGAGGTCAGCGAAGGCAAGTAAAAATCAGATTAGTCTTTTTGCTAAATTGTGATATCTGATTTGTCACAATGTTGATAGTAAAACAATATAATTTGTTTGCTTTAATTTTGTGTCAGTTAGTATTGGATTCTTTGATTTTGGGTTTTATGTAAATGGTTATTATGCATTTATCCTTTTGTGTTCAGAATTGGATTATAGTTCATGTCTTTCTCCACGAACATATAATTAGCAGATCTCGATTGCTCTTTGCTAGATTTTTTGCATATATTTAGATGGAGAAAATGAACTTAACTAATGTCAGATGAATATAATAGCATGCAGATAATGCTTTTAGTTTTCCTTCACGAACTTGTAATTTGAGAACACCCTTCTGTTGAATTCTGTGGAAGGAATGATCCATCAATGATGATATAATGTATTATTTTTCTTTGTAACTGTACTTTATGGATGGAAATAAATTTTTCTAAGCCGCTCAATGTGATTACAGCTTGTCCTAAGATCTTGTTCCTAAATACGTAGTCGAAGCATTTATTGCAAGCGTGTACGGTTGGGTTTCATTTGCAGGTCTGATAGCATCTTTGAAGTCGTTTTGTTATAGCTCGTAATAACGATTTAGTATTTCGTAATTACGGGTTAACTATCTTGTAATTAAGAGATACAAAACAGATTTAATTGTGATAGTAACAGGATTCTGCAGTGTTATGAATCGAACATTAAACAGACCTGAACCAACCTCGATACAAAAGCAGTCTAATGAATAGGACGTTTAGCCTTAGGAAGTAAGAAAATGAATTGCAGAATATACTTAATTCAAATTTTATATATTTTGTTTATGTATGTGTTTGTCTATTAAATATGCACAGAGAGAGAGAGAGAGAGAGAGAGAGAGAGAGAGAGAGAGAGAGAGAGAGAGAGAGAGAGAGAAATTGTTTCTGTATAAAAGAAAATCAAATAAAAATTCTAAAATGTATAGGTTAGTCTTTTTGTAAATGCATTTGTGAGTGATGAATAAAAATAACGTTCTATAAAAATGGCGAAACTAAAGAAAATGTCTTCAAAATCATGTATTATGTATCAAAATAAGTGTAAAATCATACATTTCCCACAATCTATTTTATTTGTACACAAAATATCCTTTGCAAAACATAAATCGTCTTTCCAAAGCATTAAACGTCCTTGAAAATAAGCTGACCGAAAGATAAACGGGATAGAAATTAGCCAGACAAAAAATAAACCGTCCTCAAAATTAATCCGACCAAACTATAAACCGTCCTCGAAAATAAACAGGCCTAAAGATAAATTGTTTTTGATAATAAGTGGACCAAAAATAATTACTAGTAACTAATATATCCTGCTGTCAATTTTCAAGATTTTAGAGTGTTTCCTTATTCTATTGATTTGTCTATAATACTTTTAATATCTAATAGTAAATGATTCGAGTAAAACTTTGCAGTTTCTGGATGACTCAGGTCTAAATTATTTGGAAATGGGAATAAAATAAAGCCTTCAATGATCACAAAGGATGTATGCTTTTGCAGCGAACTATATTTACAGCAGCAATATCAGTTTTGTTATTATGTCTGACAGGTTGCAGATTTTAGCATTCACCGTGATTAACGTCATATCTTGAACAATTGCTTCTAATGCACTGCTCTTTTGTCAATGCCAATAAGATCAGCCCAGGACCAGCAATTTTAAAGTAACGGAACGAAACCATTTCGGTTTATGTTTTTGCATCAATTGCATTCAGCTCTTCAAGAACTGTCGGAATTTATTCAGTCTGAAAAGTACATTTTACATTTATCTTTCGTCTCTAGAACTTGTTTTATTGGTATTTCCTATCTAACTAATATCTTTATCTGCGTGTTGGTATGTTGTATGAGCTAGATTTTGTGGGTGTATATTTCTTTCTGTCCATCTGTTCTCCTTTTTTAATGCATCTGAATACATGATTCTATATTTAGCTACGTAACACGCATAGTACTTACGCTTGTATGTTTTCTTTATATTTTTAACATCAAGTTTCCCTAACTCCATTAACAGATTTAATGCAGATTTTGAAAACATCCAAATGTTGAGCAGAAACAAAACATAAATTCTGTGTACAGATCAAAATTTACAACATTTGTACACTGAGATGAAACTTTCCCATAGCGTGAATAAGGCAGAACTTCTCAGAATAGTTAAATTCTGTGTACAGATCAAAATTTACAACATTTGTACACTGAGATGAAACTTTCCCATAGCGTGAATAAGGCAGAACTTCTCCGAATATAAGGAAAAGGTAATAATAAAATATGTTGGAGACTGGGTCTATAAAAAGTACCTAAATAATAAAACGGTCAAGGTGTCGACGAACTTTTTCTATTACACAAATAAAAATAAATAATAGTCACCACGCCTAAACATAAATAAAACAATAAAACTAAAACAAAACGTACATCTACATTTCAATGCAGGACATAAATAAACAATATACGGACACTAATGGATGCCCCAGAAGGCAGATTGGCAAAGTACGCGTGAACAGACTGGTCATTTTAGTGTGATAATGGATCGTTTTAGCAAACAGTATTCCAAACTGTCTCAATCAGAAATTCAAGTTTACATGTAAAAGTGATTTATGTCTGAAACATGGACTGATATACGATTTTACGGTAGGTTGTAAATGACTTGCCTAACTTACGGTCACGTGCAATAAAGAAATTCAATGTATTGACTTATTCTTTTTGAATTTCATAATGTCAACGGCCTATAAAATATTAAAGTTTATAAAGAGTTCAGTTTTCATTGATTTTATTTACAAACAGTTAAAATCTTCATATCACATGCATTATTTTCTCTTATGATTGGCAAGTGCTTATACCACATAATGTTTCCTGTGGCCCGTCTATAGAATGAGTTCGAGGAAAAGCGAATATGTGTTGGACTCTGTTTAGTACTGCATCCTAGAACTAGTTACAAAACATAATGTTTGAGAATGAGACAAAAATACACGTTTCCAAGTATAAAAATTTGAAGTAATTTTTTATTACATAACATCCCAGAAACGACATTGCTGTGAGCGAGATATTACCAGTCAATTAGATCTGTGTTGATACATCTACGAAAAAGAATTTGCCGGTAAACAAAAACTAGAAAATATAGTCATTAACACACCAAAACAAACACGACATGCCGTCCAGAAATCAAATAATATTATCGTTTAGTGGAATCAATTATTTTAAACGTATTAGTTATTCCACTAAGCTTTCAATGCACTCAGTGAATTAGTTCAATGCAATTTGTATAACAATGAGGATAGAGGTCACGGCAGGGAGAGTCATTTGATATGTTTAGTATCTCAATTTCTGACATTTGAGCATTTTCAGAGTATGCTACCATTCTATAGCATTCAGCTTCCAATCATGCAAAGGTCTATGCCGTTTATGATGCATTTGTGAATTTAGTTTCACTTAAATATTCAAAACAAAATCTTTGTAGTTGCTCTTAACCATTTCTAATTGTGGGTTCTGAAAATGAAATTCAAAAATGTTTATTTATAAGAACTTAATTTGCGTCTATACTAACTGCAGAAGTCATTGCATTGCGAACCATATATCTACAAAGAAGTTTGTGCCAAAGTCTTTTTTGAGAACTGGCCTTTTTATGCTATTCAGAGAGCAACAGTTTAGGACTATTGACTCGATTGGCCTTTGTCTGGAATAGTACATACTAAAACATGACATAAATGTCTTCTTTTGTGTGCAAAAGACATTGATTTAAAAGTGATACGATCAGCGAATAAATATGACTTCTGTACTACAGTGCAAGAAAATCATTTGTCGCAATTTATTTACTTTTCGTACCTGATAAAAAGTGTTTTAAGTCCAGATGAATAAACCAAAAGGTTTGCAACTAAAAGGATATGCGCGCCTGGAAAACGTCAACAAATGGGGGTTTTAAATTTAAATTTTGGTTTCACCATTAAAGAGAATTTCTTAACAATTTCTTCCCCTTAATGGAGAGAGACTCTTTTCTTCTAAGAAACTCGTGCAGTTTCAACCAGTGAAGATGTCATAACCACAACAGACGACACCTCTGGTCATGATAATTTTAGAAAGTCGTTCTAATATGCACTTTCAATAAGCCTTCTAGAGCAACTATGCATGCCAGGTCGAATGACATTTAGTTCCAGGCTTCCATAACCTTAAAGAAAAGGAAGTTCTAAGACAGGATAAAAGAGACAAACCTAAAATAGCCCTGTTGACATTGTCAAGAAAAGGAACATTAAGCTATAGAGTGTCGCTTCAGAGTAATATGATACCAAGGAGGAGATTTTTGAAGCAAAGAAAAGAGATGAAGTATATTCAAGCAATGAAAATTATGAAAAACAAGCAGATTGCAAGCAGACGAAACAGCAAAAGGACCATTTTAAGCCAAGACGCGATTTATATAACTCTGAAAAGCGGAGGTCAAATCCATTATTTGATTGGTAACATTGGCAACTTTAGTTTAGCCAATTTGCTATCGGCTGCCTTTTGCAAGCAAACGTCTCTTAAAATAGCATGGATTTCGACAATATAGTCAAGACTTGATAATGAAAAAAAAAGAATTTCTGGAAGGCTGCTGTCATTTAGGAACGGTTAGTGAGTATCATATGAGCCGAGTTAATGACTAAATTTGTTTTCTCGTTATTTGTAGGCGGATTCCGTTTCGAAAACGTATGACTATTTCGTCAAAAAGACATTTCTGTAAAGAACTATCGCGAAGAGCACATTGCGATTTTACCACTGGAGCTTCGTGAGTACACTCTCCACCTTTCATAACCGATTCATATGAAACACAAAAGACAAATGATTCCATGATCGCAAAGATAGAAGAAAAATGGATTTGTGTGATTTTATAAAAAAAAACAACACAATTATTGTCATTCTTTATCGTGAGAATGTACGAGAAATAAAAAGTGTCTATGTGTCTGGATTCGTATTCCTAAGTATTCACATGATGCACATGGTATATGGTTGGAGTCGCCTTTGCTCTCGCTCAGTCTATGTGGTGTGTACATGAATCAATAAATGTTGGTCATTGCAAAAAGGCATGCAGAACTCTACATTACATTTCTTGTTATAGACCATACAGTATTCTGCATAATATTCATTTCAGTTAGAGACAAGACCCCAGGGGTTAATTCCCCAACATATCGAACACTCATGTCCGCCCTACGGACTCTTTCGATACAAAGATTTCTCTTATTTGTTGACTCTATAAACTAACAAAGATGACAGTTAATTTTAATTTCCCACCAACTCTCAAGCATACACAAAATGACAGTCTAATGTTAATTGTAAATTACCTAAAGTTTAATTTCTCTGCTAAATTGCCATTAGAAGACAGATAACATTTAGTGCTAGATACCCATTTGAGGCTTCAGTGCCATACTTTAGGATTGAGTTCCATTTCCAATCAGGTTTTGATAATACCTCCAAAAGTTGCATCATAGATATGATTGTTGATCATTAGTACATGTTAATTAAATGTTATTATGCATGGATAAATATAATCTATTTACGTGAAAAAGATATTCTTTGCTAATACATAATACGCTCTTTCTTTCTCTGTATGTCTGTCTCTGTCTCTGTCTCAGCGTTTCCATCAAACAATATTAATAAATCTCCCACTAAAGTTAATTAATATTGAATCTACTAATGTAGAAATCTTACCATGACATAACTTTAGTATGCTACATTTCCATACCACTCAATGTCTTTAGGAGAAATAAAATGTTTACATTATTCATCTGTGTGTTTACAGCTTATTAACATTTTGTATCAAATTGATGAATGATAAATTGACTTGAATCAGTGCGATAAATATTTTTTTCAAAGAACATATCTGATGAAAAATAGTTTTGGTAAATTAGCCAGTCTAATTAAAACAAATCTGGTTTCAGAGTGACTTTGTAGTCTCAGCAACATAGTCATAAAAGGGTATACATTATAGTGAGCGTCTTACATGCCTGTTATTGACGATGTAATCTTCACACATTACATTTCTTACCAAACTCACCCAACATGTTACGAGTTTATATTTACCACTAGACGGACTCTTGATACGAGACCTAATGTTATGCATATCTAATTTACAATGTTTCTTGGCTATGTTTTATGCTTTTTATTGCATGCATAACTTTCACCTCTTCAATGCCAGGTTCATTTTCTGCATCATCGATATTTTTATTATGTAAACAATAAATACACGACTAAATTATTCCTTTATGAGTATGTTTTATGAATTAGAATTATTATTGTGTGCATAAGTTAAGGACGTTGTATTTTCCACATTTTATATTTTAAAAATAATCTTGTACACATTGTAAATCTTCTAGAAGGTCATTTTCCATTAGATGACCAGAGGTCAAGTAGACGACTATATAATCTTGATTGTCTAGAAACTATTCATTCATGCATTGAGACGGAGCCTAATCACTGGTATTATTGTTGTGTCCAGTAATTTATTTGGTCTGGAATTTTATTTATTCAAATTATCCTTTTACTGGAAGTACAAAGTGCTCATGAAAAATAAAATATCTGGAGAGAGAACCTATAAATTATTTCAAACTTTCAAATAAAGATATATTTTTGGACTGTATTATTGTGATCCAACAGAAGGCTATTGGCACATCACCACTACACTGGTCACCACATCCATATCAATACTACATTTTCAGCGTTGGATCAAATTTGGTTTTCTACTAAGGTTTATTCAGAATTTTAATCATGAGGAATCTTATCTCTGCTATTTAGAATTTTAGGATTTTAATTCGCAATTCGGTAAGTTCTTTTATTAAATTCTCACTTTAAATTATTGGAAAATAAATTATTTGTTGAATTTTACAAAGCATGTTGCTCCTCATTCATCCTCTGATCGTCACACTATACAACTATTATTCGAGTGATTTGATCTTGTAAACAAGGTTCCATAACTCTCTGCTGAATTTTAAATCAAGAGCGCATCTCACTCAGCGTTTAATGTCATCTATCCGAGCCATCTCGCTGATACGGACGTTAACAACCTGGAATTCATTCACTCTGGTCAATGAAAATAAATACATGCATATTTCACGCATGTATATACAGTGGTCGAGTCTGAAGCAATCTGATGGATTATAGGTATACAAGATTGTTGTTGTCAGTGAGTTTGACCACCGACTTGGAAAATGACTATTAACAATGAAATGACACACAAACAGTATAATCTGTCAGGCTTTTTCGTTAGGCTGGTTATTCATTGTTGACGTCAATATTGACATTTACGTAAAAGAAATAATATTATTTTGTACATATGCAGCCATTCACATCGGGTGTCAAAGATCCAATCAACTATGCAAAATCCACACTTATCCACACTACACACAGTTGGAAAGTGGCGCAGGGAAAGGGTGAAAGATATTCACGAGTCTAAGGAATATCCATTATTCAGTCTTCAAATAAGTCCTGATCCTTACTGAAAACGAATGTTTCTCCTTGTTGAAGAGATGCAGATCTCTTTTATTTCTATACGTAAAACAAAAAAGTAGTCCATTTTATTCCTTTCGTAACCTTGCTATTAACTGATCTTCCCAATGCGAACACCGGAATCTTGCGTATCAGACACAATCTATGAGTCAGTTTATGGTTTTCGAAACATTCTGTACAATAAAATAGTTTTGTCGCAAAAGTGGAAAGTTTATGAATACTGAACAAATCAAGATGATTGCGTCATCATACCTACAAAAACTTTAATGAAGTTTGCATCTCTAGAAAATGGGAACCGTTTTTCCATGACAGCAGGCTACTGTAATGTTAAACGAAATATATATATATATATATATATATATATATATATATATATATATATATATATATATATATATATATATATATATATAATATAAAATATAATTATATCATCAATGGACTGTCCGTCACTTTCCGTTTACACGTTTACAGCGCGATTGTAGAATAAAACTCAAACATGCATAAACAACAGTCGAAAGATAAATAAGCGGAGAAAACACGAACAATTATAACAAAAGTAATGAAAAACTCGAAACGTTTCTAATGATGACGTAGTGTAAATGAAGTTGGTTCGACATATTTCCACAGCAAATATTCTTGCAAAATGTAATTATATTTGCTTGTGTTTTTAGGAAAGCTCTTTCCTAATGGGGCTCAATTTATCCTAATGTGCACACACTAAGGAAATTATCGAAAATTATACTGCTGTCTTCAGGTCTGTTTGACAACTCCGTGTAAAAAGTGCCATCTGAAGACAATGTCAGGGACCTTCTTTAATTTAATGGAAAAGAAAATACAGGATATATATCAGTAAAAAAAGAGTCATATTGTACCTTGCAGTACCATGTAGTAGTATGGTAATACACGGTTTGGATTTTATTTACCAATTTAGGGTAATGCTACAAGCAGGAACCCATGCTAGAAGAAACTTACGGGGTCAGAATGTTTTGATTTATATCAGTAACAAAAAATAACTATTGCTAGTATCGCTTTCCTATTGTCGAAATCGTAGGTGAAATCAAATGAGTGATGACTATGTAAACATATAATCTATTTTCACAGTCTTTTAATCAGACTCGTTTATGCTCTAGGTCCGTATTTGTGACACGAGACGCCGGTGGTAATCTATCTCTGTATGCATAATGGTACAGAAGTCTGCCATTAAAATAGTTTTATCTTCGATATACACCTTGCCGAATTAAATAACCCGACTACTTTTGGCCGTAGCGAAAATTTCTGAATACATATGTTTTTGCGAATGCAGCCCCACTGGTTACTTCCGATGTGGCTCCAAAAACAATTACGATTAATATGTTCGTAACAGTTGCGGAAATCGAATATATATATATATTTATATATATATATATATATATATATATATATATATATATATATATATATATATATATATATATATATATATATATATATATATATATATATATATATATATATATGTGTGTGTGTGTGTGTGTTTGTGTGTGTGTCTGTCTGTTCTCTCTGGTATATATTTATAATTCTTTGTAATAAAACAATCCTATATACCTTGATTTCTTTCATAGGAATCTGGATTAATTGTATATATATATATATATATATATATATATATATATATATATATATATATATATATATATATATATATATATATATATATATATATATATATATATATATATATGAGAATTATTTACTAAGTCGTAATGCGAATGTGTCTACTACACATGAACTTTTATAACACCGACTCAGTGCCATCATTTTTTGGTAACGCTTGCTTAGTCGTGATGGTATATTTATCAATGTAGATCGCATGTTAAATCATAGTTCTTGACGTTTGGCTTTATATGAGTGTAACATAAGCCCAAAGACAAACACGAAATTGAAAGGCAGGTGTGCTGCTGACATCATTAATGTACGTTTTAGTACTATAGTGCGACGATATACGAACTTTTGGCTTGAACATTACAGACTCCCCAACCCCCGTAACGATATATGGACAGAAAATCACATTGGGACGATATGCGGACAATGATCATTTTGTGCAGGAAGAAATGAAATGATCATAGGTGGCATGACGTCACGGTACTGGACAATGTCAACACTGTAGCAATGTACAAGTACTGTGACGTGAAGCGTTCGTCAGGTTCTGTGACGTCAAACGTTCGTGTTGATAAATAATGGGATATAGTTTCATAACTGATATTAATTTTTAGGCAATATTAAAAATAAAAATCTGTTCGAAGTGGCCCTGAATTGGGTCTTCTAGTCTGTAAATGAAGACTCTAGACAACCTTGCCTTTCTGCATAGATTCTTCATTTGCAAAGGGCTGTATCAGTGAGCCGGGTAATGGCCCATAATGATCTGACATACATAAGATAGTCCGGGTTAAACAGCATCGATGATGCCAAGGTAGACGATTCTACGTTGGTACACATCTTTTGAGATTAGAACTTAAGAAGCGAATGGAGTAAACCGCATTTATTTATAGGTAAAGAGCGGATCGAATCGGATTGAAATGGTGCACTAATCCCAATACGTATTACAAATTTCGGTCACTTCGCGGAGTCTGTCTTCCAATCCGAAGATAGCTACCGGTAACGTCACAATCCTTATATACGTGTTCTAGCGTTTGTGCGCAGGGAATTGATGTGAAATTGTTTTGTGTAACATGACGAAACCTAAGAAGATAATGAATTTGGGGTGCACGGGCTATGGAGACGAAATGCGAGGGCATATTAACAACTACTAAAGTAAACACAAGGTAACTTCCCGAAGAGGTTGATTTCAACTGGGATTTAGCAGATTTTCCCTCTTTACAACAATTTGTTCCCGCACAAGCACATTCGCAACATTCTCATTCTTTGTTACGCATTGACGATTTTAGACAAAGACAGAAAGAAGAATTGGAGAAATTTTGTACAACAACAGAAAGAGGTAGAACAAGTATTTCTCCTTTAACAGCAACAGCGAGAAGAGGAAGAAGAGGCGTAAAGGAAACGACATAAAGATTAAGTATCAGTAGAAAAGAAACAAAATCTAGAAAGAAAATGGATTTTAAGTTTTAATTGATTTTTGGCAAAATGAATATTAAGTCTTTTTGAAAAAATATGTGGTCTTGAACATGACCGTTGAATGTTTTGTTTCCTGAGAACAAACGCATGAACAAGAAGCAATCCGCTTTAACTGACTTAAGCCTTTGCCACGGCCAAGGCCTACGTGTGGACTTGCTCTTGTCAATTATTTTATAGAAATAACTAAACGTGGTACCTCTGATGTAGTCACAGGGTTAGGCTGTTTGGCTCCGGAAGGTCTTTTTCTATTGGGTCGTAATAAAACGTCTGATATATTTCTTTCAGACTTCTTAATTCAGCCTTAAATGTCTAATAGTACCGTGACCGTTTGACTTCAGATCATGTGATCATAATTTAATTTTGGCGATTATTGTTTCCAGGAATGACCGGAACTTAACAGAAACAAACCATGTCAACTCACAAAGTCCATTCGAAATTTTCTATTTACCTGTATTCGGCGATGTCATGCTAGCTACTTTGGGATTTTCGTGCTCTGTCTCTTCTCATCCTGTGTTTTCTTTTTAACATTCCTCTTCCGTTCTTGAAACTCTAAAGCGCAAATCCATTGTGCCTGATACAACTTTCGTCTTAAAGGTTTTGTGACTTTTGGCATGAACGGTTACGTTTCCTTGACGTTGTAAACCCTGGTGCACAATGCCTATTCTCCTGGCGTATTTAGCAAATATTTATCTTATCTCTTGCTTTGAGGTTTTACATAAATCTTAGGAGTAATTTCAAATTACAATAAGTAAATCTCTTATAGTACCGGTGAGTTTTGTAATGTTTTCAGGGTCTAAAATCACTTAATTATATAAACTCATTAGAAGATTATGAAGATTAAATCTCTTGTAAGTTATGTCAGTTTGAAATATAAAATGATTTAGAGCAGACTTAATGTGTCGTTTTTCTTCCTTTACAACATACAAACATGTGATAGTAGGAATTGGCACGTCATCACCGGAAATGATGCTGCGCCCCCTGTAGTCTTAATGTGTTTTATAGCCAGGTCGCATGAACGCTTAATACTTTTCATAAGAAGTTTAAATCAATAGCCAATGTACTTGATAACTTTCATGGAGAGTTAATGTTTTGTGACTACAAGGCATATGGCTTATTTAGTTTACAAAGTCATTATACAGATTTCTTACTGGATAAAAATATTATGCTGTATTGGACTTGGATTTGTCATATTTCGTGTCCTTGCTACTCACAAAAACCAATGATGTAGCAAGGACACGATCTATAATTATTGCCATAAGCTTATTCGCTTATAAATGTCAATAACATCTGGAACTCGCGCCTTTCATCTGGAGATTTTATGAATTAACTCAGTAATAAACAATGTCACTCACTATGAGCTGTACTTCGCACATAGTTTACATCACTGTACAATATATTATATAGCAATAACTGATCTAGAATTCATTACATCAGAATTGCTTTGACAAAAATGAAGTATTTTTGAATAATATGAGTGCGAATATAAATACAGAAATAAACATTTACTAGCATTCAATATACATTTCTAAACGTAAGATGTCTGTATATCGAGCGAATCAACCACCTCCGTGAGAGTGGATAGAAGGCAATTATTTTCCCTTATTTCAAAGGATTATAACAGTCGTTGTCACCTAAATTGTTCTTCATCTCGAATGCGGGAAATAATGTACCAAATAACTATATGTCACGAGATTCTCATAAATTCAAATTTTAATGGTTGTTCTTTTAACATTGGTATGATACATCAGTAAATGCTTCCAAGCCAAATATTAGTACTTCAACCCATGCAATGTAATACACGACACAAACACCTTATGCAATGAATTATTCCGATCTCAAATTATTAAATATATATACCATACCTAAAATATCCACATAGTTCTCTGTTACGAATTTGGGATGCTTCATTTTACTAATCTAATCCATACTGTCAAGAAGTCTCATCAACACTATTGTGACATCAGTTTTATTAGTCTTTGTGTTATCAATCCATGTTTTAACTAGATCCTGCTGGCTCGAACTTTTGGAGGCAGGTGCATCATTTATTCGATGGTTTGCCTCAGGTTTGGCGACCAAATGGATAATGGTTCACATCTTACAATAAGATCAGTATTGATTAGATACCGTTGCGGGTTCTATGGCAAGGCAATTTACGTATGCTGCCTGCTAAATTACTTAATTATTTTGTTAAATTTTGAACAACAAATCAAAATAATGTTTACGCTGTCTTAATTATAACTAGTCTCAACATTTGTTTTGCTTCGAAAACTTTTATTTCAGCTAACAGAAAACATGAAAGACTTTTCATTGACTTTCTCTTATTTGTTCAAAATTTACTGCTCTGCTGTTAAGAAAGTGTTGGTATTTTCCAGAATAAAAGTTTTGAACTTTAGGTTAATGATTTACAAACTCACTGGGTTACTTAAGGAAATTTATTTCTTTTGCGCCTACAAAGTAGAGTCACAATTTAGAGGCCATCCTATGCCGTTTACATTCGTCCTGCTTCAATTGTTGATTTCAAAATATTGATCATTTTTCCTAATTGATACTTATTGATAGTTTTGGAAGAAAACAGTAGTGTAGATAGGGGGACCTCATTAGTGAAAAAGAGACCTGGCACTATGGGGAAAAGATTTATAGAGACGATCGGAATTAGCATTACAGACTGGGTCCCGGCATCTATCACGACAGTTGAAAGTCACTCGTTTGGATCGAGCTTAGCAGTTCAGCAAAATTGACACCTTCCAAAGTTATCGAGAAGATTCACCACATCCAGCAATCAAGCAACAATTTTTACATCACCGATGGAAAAACAACACTGTACATGACCCACAATTTTCTTCCCAATGGGCAGGACAACGCAGAAAAGTGTTACTGGTTGATGACCTTCTCATCAACTAGCGCAGCCTCGTCCAAATTAACAATCCTCAGAACAAGATGTGTTTAGCCCGGTGCCATCTGAGGAGGAAGTTTAAGATGACCAAGGAATTGAATTCAATTTGTTCGATTTCTGATACATGCAAAAGACCGACATTCACATTCTTAATTTAAACGTGGAATAGCGAGCGTGCGTGAAGTGCATCTAGGAACCGATTTTTCTGCCAGTTCCCCCATTGTTGCAAGATTCCTGGAGGACGTGAACAAATCTTTCGGGCACCGAACACGTTGGCCGTTTTTGCCCAATGGATTTTAGACCCTGTCAACAAAGCATGGATTCAAGAGGACATCGAATGTTATAGAGATTGTTATCGCAGTCACGGTGATGGCTCACAATTTCTCGGGATGCGATGGACAGTTGTTTCTCAAATATTATACAGAATAAAGTACCGAACGTCGGAAAGTGCGTTTGAATTGAGCCAATCTCATTTCTATGCAAGTGGGGTAAGTACAGTTAAAGATTCAATGAGTCACTTCGCCATACATTTAGGCTGAATGCTTAAAACATTTGGAATGACATAAATGGCCAAAGGCAATTTCCACACTTTTTCAATACCAAATCAAATCAACATACTGTTCTACTACATTTGCCTGATGTTTACTACTACGAGCTTACAACATGTGCACCGAACAACGAGAACCTCTAACGCTTGGTACCGCACTCAAACCTCGGGCCCATTCAACATTCAGGAAAATATTTTAAAGGTTTGTCGTTCCGAAGTGAACATTTTACGGCGCTGCTGTGGAAAATTTCAATAATTGTTCAAAGAATATGGTGTTATCGATCCTTTTAAGAAAGTCTACACAATAGCCAAAGCGTGTTTCTTAGTGTGTGCAAACGATTAATGCCCGAGAAGACCAGGACTGTCATACGTTTTCAGAGGATGAACTATGTCAAACGTTAATACTCCGTCAGAGTTCTAGCTGGCTACATTACTTGTGCGACAAGGAAGAAAAATGGATTCAAAATTACAGAAACGGAGGAGGCGAAATTAGCATTGGAAACTGTTTTAATGATGGCTAGGATTTATAAAACCCTATTATCGCCTACGAAAGTATAGGTGGCTTATTTCACTGATGTCCTATCTGCTACCCTCAACGCGACACTAGAAATGATATTTTACAATGGAAGATGTGTCAGAAGATATTTGTCAACGCCTCTAAAAGTTAGAAGAGCAAGGATAACAAATAATAAAAATGTGAGAACACGACTAAGATCACCCTTTGAAAACCGATCCCGAGTTTAAACGTATCGTGGAAAGTACAAGTTGGTAGACTCTTTGAATCTGCGCGACAGTTTGTATGGAGGGCGAACGAATGCCACCTGTTTGCTGTAGCACGCCGACGAGAAGAAAAGAGAAGCAATCAAAGATATGGACGTGAGTTTGCTGTATCCTTAGGAATACAGATAATGTCACTTTCTAGCTTGGCACACACAGTTGCTTACGGAACACAATGACATGGATAACATTCAACAATTCGAAGGATTGAATAAATGTAAAGTCCTACCTTCCACGGACTTGTATCATCCCGTTTTGTCTCACCATTGCCAAAAAACTGATTTTTCTATTGTGTCGCACTTGTTCCGAAACGTGCAATCCAGATTAAGCTTGTCCTCACATTCAGGAAGAACGTGCATTGACGGGGACATGGGTCAGCGCGGTTTTTTTTAAAGCTCTGGATCTGGTATACCAATTGTTAGAAATGTACGAAATTTACCACTTTCCCAAGACAGAACATTAACACAAAGGTAACGAGATGCCTTTCTGAAACTGAATGAAACAAGGCTGAGATTATCCTTCCTGGTGTCGCACTCACGATGACCAATAGAAATTCAATGAGAAATACCTTGATCAGGAAGGCATCACTTTAGATCGCATCGAGAAAAAAAGAGGGAAGGCGATCGTTTCCCAAAGTGATGTTAAATTGCTTGTAGGGCGAAATGTCACAACGACCTTGATACCTTTCATCACCAAAGCGTGATACCTGTCATCTTGTTAATACGACGGACCAATAATCAGTCGCAAAGTATTCCACTGTAACAAAAAGACCGGGGACAAACGATGGATATCTGTGAATTTGTGCTCAGGAACAAACACCAAAGGTGTTGTCTAAAAGAACTGCACACCTCCAACATCGTCACTTTCCTATCAAAAAAGGAAAATGAAAGAGAAAAGGACAGTCTCATCGTTTGAGCCCGCATACGAAAACCACGCTTAGGCAAACATCGACGTCTGCCCCAGAAAAGACCCCATCATCCAAAGAAAAAGATAAGCAACCAAATGGGAGGAATTTGTAGGCGCTGGAATGATAGAACATATGCTCAAACAATCTGATCTATCAAACGTTATCAAAAAACACATCCCCAAATATAACATAAAGGATGCATGTCAAGCAATGGACTTCAGTGTATTTTTTGCTCCTCAACCAAAAGACTGCCTTCGCATTTATCCAAACATTGGAACGTGTTGTCCGTTCTGTCAAAAGCCCATCCACCCATACAAAAACACCCCATTCAAACAGTCTCTAAAGACGTCATCGGTACCGTGTGTTATGTTGTCTGAATGCCTTAAAAGGAACAATACCTTTGTATAAACACCAGAAAGAACGCTCCAAACGTTCTTTGGCAATTGGTTCAAAAGAAAATAGCTATCATTGAAAAGAGAAAGATGTTAATGCAACACGGAGGCTTTTTACCCCTTATAGGACCAGTTGTTAAAGGAATAGCGAGAGCCATGGAGGGACTCCTGGGAGGTGTTTTACACATCGGTCTAAGAAAAAGTCAAATGAATATAAAATGGACCTCTAGGTGAAAAGATCTCAACTGTGACATTTTGAATCTGACGGAAGAACGAACGCTAACTTTAGTACCTTACATACGATGGATGTAATTAATCATTGGCAAGAACAACGTAACCATCATTTACCTCCCTATCTTCATTTGACCGAGATGTCCCAGTTACAAAACGAATTGCAATCATTAATGGATCACAGCGATTTGTCAGAAACGAAAAAATTGTAACGGTGCAGACGGCAATCCCATCTTCTTAAGGAGAGAAAAGGAAGGCGAAGACAGAAGTTAAACAATCTTATTAACCTCTTCCGAAATCCTCTTCGACACACATGGGTAGTTAGATACGAAAAACATTACAATCCAAGGAAATACAACCCAATGAAAAGAGTAGCATCCGTAAACAGTGGGCGACTTATTACAAAAAATTCCTGATGGAGAATTTGTTAGTTCAGAAATTGTATCGTGCTGACAAAACCCGACTCAAAAGTATTCTTTTAGCTCAAATGCAATGACGGTTTCAAGAACAATCCACATATACTGTACACAAACCCATTCGATGAAAACTTTCCAGAAATCGCACCCAAGTGGTGGGCATCGAAAATCAATTTAGCCGATGATTTTCATTTGGCTATCAATAATACTGGCTACAAATATTTGTTTTATGTCAACAACGTCTTTACCAAATTTACCTGGGTCGTATCATTGACTTCCAAACCGAGCACTGAGTATAAACCTTAAAAGTGGTTTTGACACAGTGCGGTCGTCACCTCTTCGATGACAAACCGACAAAGTCACCAAATATTTTAGCCAAGCTTTCCGAAAAGAATTAAAGAAACGAGACAATCATTTTGTCACCACAGAGAATGCAGAAATCCAAATCAGCATTGTGGAACGTTTCCAATGTGCCTTAAAAAACGCATTTGGAAATATTTTACGCATCAGCACACTCTCAAGTACATCGACCTAGTCAGAGCGTACAACCAATCTTGCTATCGGAGCATATGATGTGCCCCTCAAAATTCGACTAATGACAACAAATCGACCGTCTTTGAGTGCTTACTTGGTACGTTCTCTACTGAAATTGTCCCAATAAGGGTTGAGTGTTGACGACGGAAGATTGGTTGAGTTATTGCAAAACCCAAAAGCACTTTCGACAAAGGTTATTTACCCAACTGGACCACCAAATTGTTTCTTGTAACTGGATAAGTGAGTGGTGATCCGTCATGTCTTTTATAAATTGGAAGACATGAACAGGAAAGTTTATAAAGGAACGTTTTAGCTGCACAGGTTACAACGCGTGACCATGAAAAAAGATGAAGTGCATGACATCGAAATCATTCTCGATCGAAAAACCCGAACCGATGGTAAACGTCGTGTCAAGGAAATCAAAGTACATTAGAAACGATATCCCCCGAGTTTCAACTCTTAATTCGACGCTTCGCAAGTCATCGACTATTAAAAGAAGTGACCATCATGGCCTTCAACATACTCTCAACCAACACAGTGACCAAGACCTCACCTAGGTCTTCCCTGGAAGATCTACTGAAGTAATCCTTGTGGTCATGGCGTGGAAAACGAGTGCCTAAATGCAAATTGTCTTTTCTGCCAAATATTTGCTGTGTATTTTGTCATCGGTGCTGCCATTGCCAATTTGAGTCTGCAACAAGGAGGCAAACAATTGTGGCCTATCTTACTGAGCCGTTTCATCGGTTCCATTTTCCTCAATCTTTGCCTGAATTACTCTTACTATATCAAAGGAATCGTTCCCCTGCCGCCATCCAAACAGTCACAATAACAACAACATTATTCATTAAGACACACCTTTAGCTTTTAGTGACCCCTCGGAAAGCAAAACTCAAGGAACTGTGAATAACCAGTTTTACTTAACAATGACAGTTTCATGGATGTGTTTTCCTATAAGACATTGTGCTGTTTCTCGGCAATATTACCTCAAGCCTTCTAGTTAGATCACAAAGCCCATTGGGAAGAGGCTTTAGTCGAAATGATTCACCCTACACAAATACAAACATCACTGAAAATCAAAACACTTATGAGGTTGAAGTTCTGAATGATCAAGTGCAACAATTCTTGAATGAAAACGAAACCTTAGATGCATCAATGAAACGACAAGTGTCCAACGATACTCCACGGTACACCTATATAATGAGAATTATTGCAAGCTATTATTTAAACGGTTAACATTTGGTGGAGACGATTGCTACCAAATTAAATTATTTGTGTGCCAAAGCCTAGGACAAACCCAAAGTGTCACCATCGAGTACCATAAAGTTGCTCGTCGCCTACTGATGAAATTTGAGGATGCCGAATGTTGTCTATGAGAATTTGTCCTGAATTGTTTGACATTTTGGGCGGAAACCTCAAGATGGTCAACTGAACCAAGGACTAAATTTGAACATTGTGTATGCGGATGTGATAGAGTATAACATGGTGTGACACACATCCGAACCTTTCCTGCGAATGTTTCCTTTCAAAGCGAATTCTGCCACGGCCTGACGAGGTAAGTTGAAAAACCTATCAAATTCACCTTGAATTTGTACATGCTCAATATGTATCCGTCAGTAAATCGTATTTCGAGTGTCAACAGTGCTATAAAAGTAGGTATGGGGAAAATATTCCATTCACCAACGGGTAACTCACAGTGAAACTCCATTTTCGAAAAGGATTCTCTTAACGACTTTTAACTCTTGTATCCTTTGTATAGAGGTGTCACCCGACAGAAAGGACATGGTTTATGAGATCTGCAGATATCGTCGTTTCGTTCGGTGGCCCCCGTTTTGAAATCGATGGTGACAGGACGATTGCATCCATTGAAAGATGCAGCTTTGACACAAAACAAAGAAGTTCTCCAAAATGTCATCATCGAGAAACTAAACCCCATAGTGTCTTTTTAAAGCAAGCAGAATTTCTTGATTTAAACTGACAAACACATTTTGGGTAAAAACGAGAAACTCCTGTAAATGCCCTAAACGGTTCACAGACAGGCATTTTTGTTTCCCTGAAGCTACAGCAAGAACAAGGCAGAAATTGAAGACAAAGACACCCCTCATGAGGCCTTCACATATCAAGAGCTAGAAATGCAAAGTAAAGAAGAATCATCAAAGAATTATTCGTTTTTTTATTACTATAAGGTAAACATTTTGCACCGAGATTCTTGCGAATGTTTCCAAGTCGGAACTGGATCTGTTTACCATATCACCCATTACGATGACGATGCAAAAATCCCAATAGGTAGAATTTCATCCCATCTCCTCTTTGACTTCCTTAGCCCCCATCGAAGTTGAATCCAAGGGACTACATCGATCAGAATAGCAGTTACTTGTACCTGAAATTCAAAGTTATAGATACACGGTAATGAGGAATTAGCTCCCGTCAACAATTTCATGCATTCCTTATTCAGTGAAATGGATTTGTACTTGAATAACAAACTAGTCTGTAGCAGCATGAGTATGTGCCCTTACCAAACATACCTCGAAAATCTCTTGACGTACGGAAAAGAAACTAAGAACACCCATCTGGATGCTTGCTCGGTATGGAAACCTGACACTGTAGCCAAATTAAAAGACACCTATTTGATTAATGTAAAGAACAACTCCACAATATGGGAATCAACGACCGACAAATCAAAATCAAGGACGGGCAGAGATTAGAACTAATGGATAGTTTACATTTGGACAAGGGGTTACAAAATAAGTATTTGCTGAGTGGATTGTATATCGGCCTAAGACTGAATCACAGCAGTACCGTTGTACACTTGATGTCTAATGCTGCCAATTAAAAAAGTCATCTGAGAAGCCAGACGCATGGAAGAGTTACATCAGTCGTACTTTGTGCAGAGCGACCGCCAAGTATTCGATACAACGAGTGGTGGTGTAAACTTTTACCATTGCCGCTGGATCCAAGATCCAAGATCAAAGATCATATGTTCCAATGACAGTTACCTAAACGTTTAATCATTGGCATCGTCGGAAGCTCTCATTGGAGACCCTGATCAAAATCATTTCGAGTTTGACATTACAACATGTCCAAAGTTGATGTCAGTCAAGATGGAAAGACCTTTTGTTCCAAACTCTTCGAAATTGACTTTGGTAAGAAGAATTACTTGATGTAGTACTTGTCTCTGTACGAAGTTAGAGACCAAAAGTAGTCAAGGAATTTCTTACGATGATTATCCAGGAGGTTACTCTTTGTGGGCTTTTAATTTTACTCCAAATTAAGGTAGCTACGAGGGACATTTCCACCCTATAAAATCTAGTCAGCTTATTGCCGAATTTCAGCATGCTATAGCTCTACTATAAACGGCGATATCATCATGTATGCCTAATTAGATAATACGATGGAAATCAATAGTTTGAGAGAAGTTATTCTAGGTTATTAGAATCTATGGAAGACTCTTCTTCCTCTCTGAATGGTTGAGAATCTGTGGAAATGGATTGAGCTGATATCGTAGAAACAGAAGCCAAATACAAAGACGAAGAGTTAGTGTCCATATGGCCAGGGCAAGAACAACATTTAGTCTCCTGTTTTTCCAAACGCTTGGCAGAAACCATTACAGGGTTGACCAAGAAAAATTGTAATGGATGTGAAAACAATCATCCCAGTCAAATTCAACACGATAAATGCCTGATAATGAGTCTAAAAGTAAAATTGGATGAGTATTTGGGGTTATCACCTTAAAAGAAGCAGTGTTGCATCAGTGGTATAAAGACTTGAGTGATCATTCCTTCCCTCCAATGACTGCTCTAGAGATCCATCACATCGAATATCGCTTGGCACATAGTACAGAGTGCAGGCGAAGAGACGATTACTTGACAAATTTTTCAAGCACAAAATCGGCATTGATTTTTAAGTTGACTTATCACTGCCTGTGAAACAAGAAAAGAGCATAGAATGGATACCTGGGAACTTTATTATCCTTTGGAAAGCAATTCATACACCTATTGTTAGAATCCTGTTGTGTTCGCTAAAGACGAACTTCCTAATCACAAACTTAAAGACCATCAAGCTTATGTCATCAACGAGGACGTATATCATCTCTCATGAACCAACTAGGTAGCCGTCTACTTTCCCGACGATGCCTGTTAAATTTTTATTTAATTGGTATGGATTATCGCCTTTGGATGACGAGATCATCAACTTTATGAGAAGAGATGACCAGACGACTAACTTCGATAATGTTAATTGCATGGCACAAATTCCATGGTGTGTGGACAATATTGTGTGTATTGTCTTCATCAACGCAGTCCTGTACATCCCTTAGTACATTTATAGGCTTATTTTAATCTTGACTCTTCTAGAAACAATGAAAAAGTAGATGATGGTTTTATTCGATTAGACCACAATACTGATTTGATCCTTTTTCTACCGTTAAAAGTTAAAACCGATAGCTGGTAATGAGGAAACTTATTTTATGTCGCTAAGACATTTAGATAATAAAGGTCAAGGTATTATATTACACACATTATGCACACATTAAGTTGGTTCGTTATGGAATAGGAATAATTGTATTCTACATTAATATTAAGTTACTCTAATTACAAATTTGGCTAACACAAAATTGGTTATAGGAAATCCCAATAATTGTAGAAGTGAAAAAGTTGATATATAGCAGGCCATTGCGTTTTAGGTACGCTTATCCTGACATTTGGTCTCTCCTTCCTGGTCCCTCTCCTCCCTACGAACTCGGATATCAAAAGACGCGTGTGTGGGCCGATTCCCACTCGTCTTTATAACAGGTGTCCCGTAGAGTGTGTACGCACGTAACCGTGGTGACGTCATAAGAGTAGTACCTTATCCAAGTAGAAGTCTTATCCTGCAGTGAATAGTCAAATATTTACATTGTTTTCCGGGTCTATTCCGACTCATGATAGCCTTCCATACAAGTCGTTTGGGATTTTGTTGTCCCACAATCTGTCAGTTTAATTAAACATTACTCATTAAGTGAATAAATTCGCCCCTCCCCCTTGCGAATAATTAATTACCCCAATGGGTGTACTAACCGGTCAGGCATGCTTAATGACTCATGCAGCCAAAATTCATTAGTCAGTTCAGGTCATTTAGGCTACCGATCGTTCACCGATAAACTTCAATGATGATGAACGGAATCAGCAAATTGTTGGAACTCCAAATGCACTAGGAGTATGCCAGGCAAGTCCCAGCCATTGCAGAAAGTGACAGACTTGAGGAAGAGGAAGCAAAACGAAGAACAAATTGGAGAAGGAAAAGAAAAGACAGATCTTTCCTCACCTAATACTTTGGCAAACGTCGTATTTCGCCTATATAAAAAAACTCCACAAAACATAGTTTACAATCAGCTTGCATAGTGAAGGTTCTTGAGATACCTATAGAGTAAACATCGCATAACTGCGTTGGCAAACTGCCTATATAGTGCCCATTTCCGACATTTTATAGATTGCCTTACCTGTATTGTAATGTTTGTGATATACTTCAATGATTATTGCAGATGGACACAGACCAGTAAAAATGCGCTAGTGGCGCGGTGTAACGGGTTTTGGGTGGATAAGTAAAATAAAGGCATCCATTCTCATTATGGCAAGGCACTTTTATATTATGATTCATATCGTTTTTGGAGCATCGACTTAGAAGATGGTATGATAAATGGCACTGTGCACTAAAGTTCCTTTAGACAAATGATCGTAATTTCGTTCGAAGAAAAGGATATGCTATTGAGATGGCAATTTGATATCTCCATACTTTCATACTTATTCCCCTCACCGATTTGAATCAAGAAAACTTGTATCTACCGTCAAATTAAAAATTACATCTATTTATAGTTGATAAAGGACTTACATGTTTATGCCTAAATATCTACTGTTTGTCAGTTAAACATCAGCATCCAAATCTCTTCACTGCATGATAGAAAAACGATTTCATGAGTGTCATAGTTTCCTATTGCTTATTGTTGTCGAAACCAAAATAAAGAAAATGTCCTTGTCTGAGCAAGTTCATAATTCCTGTAGAGGTTTGACTTCCTAGGTTTATCTACTACGATTGCTTTGAGTACGTTAATGTAAGCATGGTTCATATACTGTGATTACTCTGAGCACATTAATGTAAGCATTGTTCATATACTATGATTACCCTGAGCACATTAATGTAAGCATTGTTCATATACTGTGATTACTCTGAGCACATTAATGTAAGCATTGTTCATATACTGTGATTACCCTGAGCACATTAATGTAAGCATTGTTCATATACTGTGATTACCCTGAGCACATTAATGTAAGCATTGTTCATATACTGTGATTACTCTGAGCACATTAATGTAAGCATTGTTGATATACTGTGATTACTCTAAGCACATTATTGTAAGCATTGTTGATATACTGTGATTACTCTGAGCACATTAATGTAAGCATTTTTGATATACTGTGATTACTCTGAGCACATTAATGTAAGCATTGTTGATATACTGTGATTACTCTGAGCACATTAATGTAAGCATTGTTCATATACTGTGATTACTCTGAGCACATTAATGTAAGCATTGTTGATATACTGCGATTACTCTGAGCACATTAATGTAAGCATTGGTGATATACTGTGATTACTCTGAGTACATTAATGTAAGCATTGTTGATATACTGTGATTACTCTAAGTACATTAATGTAAGCATTGTTGATATACTGTGATTATTCTTAGCACATCAATGTAAGCATTGTTGATATACTGTGATTGCTCTGAGCATATTAATGTAAGCATTGTTTATATACCGTGATTACTCTGAGTACATTAATGTAAGCATTGTTGAGGTACCGTGATTGCTCTGAGTATATTAATGCAAGAAATGTTTATATACGACGATTGGTATGAGCACATTAATGTAAACAATCTTTATATACTGTGATTGCTCTGAGTACATTAGAATAAGCATTGATTAGATTCTGAGAAACTATCGACCCACAATAAGCTACCGGCAAGCTTTCCCACATACCCACATTGGCCCAGTCAGAGACAAGAAGCAGGTGAGAGCCTTAGGCCAATCGGCCTAGAGAGAGAGAGAGAGAGAGAGAGAGAGAGAGAGAGAGAGAGAGAGAGAGAGAGAGAGAGAGAGAGAGAGAGAGAGAGAGAGAGAGAGAGAGAGAGAGAGAGAGAGAGAGAGAGAGAGAATATATTTATATCAAATTGCTGCTCGATGTTTATGATGGGCAGAAAAGAATAATAAATGCACAAAAAATGTCAGACTTACTTTTTGAAGCAGGTGGGATTTGGTCCAACATTGGACCATATGAAAAGACCACAGTTTATTCTGGAAAGGAAAATGTCTGTAATTTTGACCTAAGGTTTGGATGTTATGTATTTATTTTCTCAGACTGGTTTAGATAATGTAAATAAAATAAAATAGGCCGAGATGGCGTTTCTGTGTTTTCGTTTACAGAATTTTTGTAATTCTTTTTAATTGTTGTCTACATTTTGTTTTTCTATCTGTCGATGACCATATTTATCATAGTAGTAGCATCAGCAGTTCCAGTAACTTAAATTTCCACATAATCTCTATTCGTTTCATCTCCTATCATCAGTTTTACTTACTAACATGGTTTATTGTCCTAGTAATATTTCACTTCCACATACAATTCAAGGTCAGGCAATGTCTGTGTCAACTATTGTGAGGTTCATATTTTTAAACACAATTATTCTTAGATGCTGCAATTATTAGAACAGCGGTGAGGTTTCCATGCTTGAAAATTAAAAATAATATTTTGAATATGAAATTTCGTCATGAACATTAAAAATAATCAAGATTGGGTCAGGAAACATTCATTTGTTGATTGAGGATATAATGACTCTGGCAACAATTTTACTCTTGGATAAATATTTCTGTACAATGACTAAACGAAATGACTTTTCCCAACCATTTAATTTCGCCTGCTGTGCAAGGGCCCTGTGTATATATTTGTTTTCTAAATAGGATGAAGGTTCAGGATATTCCTAATTAATACTTCGAAGTGTCTGAATGGTAACTCGTCTGTTGTATTTCAGACCATGAAAATGGTAAACAACCTGTAATATTTCAAACCTTAAAACTGATGAACCGTATGTTGTATTTCTAACCTTGAAACTGATAAACCGTCTGTTATATTTCAAAAATCGAAACATATACCCGTCGGTTTTTAACCCGTCGGTTGAATTTCAAACCATGAAAATGGTAAACTATCTGCTATATTTCAAACCTTGAAACTTATTAATTGTGTTTCTGACCCTGAAAATGATAACCATTATGTTGTTTTCCAAACCATAAAAATCATTAACCGTCTGTTGTATTTTGAACCTTGCAAATGATAACCCGTCAGTTGTATTTCAACCTTGTAAATAATAACCAGTCTGTTTTATTTCAGACTTTGAAAATTTTGAAAATAAGGCGCGTCTTCAGAATGCGCGTCTTCGATGTTTCTGAATGGTTTCCTGTCTATCGTACTTCAAACCTTGAAAATGTTAACCAATTTGTTGTATTTCAAACCTTGAAAATAAGATTCGTCTTAATAGTTAATGTTTACAACGTGTATGAATTATTGTATTTTAAGCCTAGAGAATGAAGTTTTGTAAAGAATACAAGCGCACAATATGTCCAGTGCAAGTTAATTTAATAAACAATGTAATGTACATATGTTAGTCATCTCTTTGGAACTTACATATGACACAATAAACACCATCATATGGTAAGCATATATTTCACTAACGACACTACATGTGGAAATAAATGTTTTTATTCTCATGGCATAAAAAATGCTTATACCGTGTAATTATACGCATTATAGAGGACCCAATAAGTTTTACACGCAGAGTTCGTAACGAAAAGTATGCCTTTACTTTGAAGGAGAAGACATATTTTTATATCAACTTTACTCGAATACCATAATTTCTCATTCAGTTTGATTATATCCCTTTTGTTTTAAATAATTTATCATGTACAGAAAACCATAGTACACATTTTATTACACGTAAAAATTCAAAGGAGCCATTGCGAAAGAATTTTAATCTTCCGGGTTCAGATTCGTCTATCAATGTCGAGCAAATCTTTTCACCTGTAAAACGATGACTAAAATTTATATTTCTGACATTTTTTCACATGACCATATATACGTTTATTGGCTTTTCTAAATGGTTTAATCTTACAAGGTTTTATTGAAACTGGTTTCGCAGACTGGTTTATTTGCTTCCTGATGTATTAAATGCCTTCTATTGTCATGAAAAGCTCAAGAAGCTGACAACATGGCCTGAAATAGTAGATGAATAACGAGAGCACAGCAAACAAATTAAAATGATTCGCTGAATAATTCAGTTGTTGCTCTTCTGGTTATCTGATAATATGATTATAATGTGCGCATGACAACACGATGAATCTCACTTTACTACTGCATAAAACACACCATTAAATGTGAAGCCACTTCCCCAACGAATGAAAGTTTAGTGCTATGTCTTACTACTGAACCACAGCCATTGCAAGTTATGTTATAAATGTGGCACTTAACAACCAGAAATCGAGACGGCACATATAAATATTCGATGCCAATGTTGTCTAAACTGTTCATTTAAAAGCGTCATGAGGTCAATTAGAAGCGTATTAATACACCTTTGAGATATTTCGTCAATATACACCTGTATTTATATGTGATATAACTTGAAAGTGCTTACATTTCTAACGGCATACCAAAACATAAAGAAACAGCTACATTATCCTAGTGGTTAGAATGTCCTTTTCGAATGCGGGAGGTCGCTGGTTCGAACCCCGGCCATGTCATACCAAAGTCTTATAAACATGGCACTTACATCTGCATTGAACGGGACAGGACAATTAACACAGATATAAAAATCAAATAGGTAGACGGGAGTTTGATTAGAGAAAAATCAATTAGACTAAGAGGTGTAGATAAGAGAATTCAATTCAAGTGCAGATTATACCAGCAATGTCAATATTTTACTCCTATGACATGTATAGATAGGTGATGCAATTAATTCGGCTCCTTTTGTGTGCTAAACACAAGTAGCCAGATCGACATTGCTAGCTGATAAAATTGATCGTCATCGTTCGTTTCCACGTATTGCACAGACAGGCAGGCAGAAAAATTAATATATAGACTTAACATTCTAATAATAATAATTGACTTAGTTGCCTACTATTACGATCGTTGTATTTAAAAGCATAAAGTTGATGGTTCGATCAATGCTGCAACCAAAATATGTCGTTTTTAAAACAGATTAAGAAAACCAAGCGATATATTTGGAAAAAAATCCATAGAAAATAAGATTCCTAATAAAATAAATTATTTCACATGAACCACCATATTTAGCCAGTACGACAATAGGATTTTCCTAACAGTAAGCGCAATGGGTGAATCGGGAGACAATAGTAAATACATGGCTATATGTTGTTACAGTTGGGAATAGCAAAACTGTTTCGGCTAACCCGTCTGTTTAATTACATTCAACTACACAATAGTAAATAAATAATGCATCGCGTCTATGTTTTCGCACATCGAAACTGTTTCTACTAATCCCAGGTGCTTTTGTATTTTGAAAAATTTTTGATAAATTAGTTTACCTGATGGTCCTATCTTGAAATAAAAAAAATTGTTTATCAGCATACTATATGACAATCTATATTTAGTGCAGTGTGATTTGTATAATGAATTCTTTCCGTCATTTGGACAGTATTGGCAGTCACTTTAAATAGCGCATCTTCCACATAGTAGACTGACTTTATGCATAGGTTACGCAAAACAATTTATATGGCATACAGATATCTGGATATAATCGAAATTGTTTCAGCTGTCATTACTGCGTCCTTCCTATATGAAATAAATGTTTTAATCGGTAGAGTGCAACGTTTCGCAATAAGTTTAATATCAGTTCAGTGAAAATCTGATACCGGTAAGTTTAGGTAGAAATCAAATTAAAAGTAACATGTACTTTTAAAGCACCCCAAGTATGTAGTGCATGCTTTAAACCTAAACTATGATTTGATCTTTGAAGCTGCAACGTGTTTGCTTTACAAAATACATAACAACTTTAATTACGTCACAAAACGTTTAATGTAGTGTGTATTTTGAACGAATATAATGTAAAATGTATTCATCTCTTGAAATTATTGAAGTAGCTATTAGACATAATTATTTCTAAAGCTGAAGTTTTGAAAGAAATGATACATGTATCATTAGTGTTGTTTTGCAATATACACAGAAAGAGTTTATTTACATACAGTGCGCCGCAAATGAGAAAGTGGGGAAAAAACAACAACAACAACAAAAAAAAAAACAATTTGAGCAATATAAACAAAACGCGTGTGAAGGCAGTGGAATGCCGTCTATATTATGATGAACCCCATGCATGAGACATATATATTAAACATACATATGATTTTAAATACAAAAAATGACGTCCATGGCGAGCTATATCAATATACTGTTAGCGTGTAAATCAAGATAGTCTCAATGTAACGGACCTACGGAATATATTTTAGCAATTCATAAATTTGTAGCATTTCATTTTCTAAAATAAAAGTTACCATTCTGTTCAATAGTAACCTCGTGAAAGTTCTAACAGCAATGATAATACGATGCTATTTAACGCAGGTCGTTAAGCGTCTAAGGGATTTAGATTGCCCAAAGCGTAAACTATGCAGTGATGTGAAACCTAAATTAAAATTGTACACGTACAGTTTGGCTGGAAAGAGTTTGCTGAATTACATCCATCAATCTCTATGTTAATTAGTGTTGTTTTTGCAATATACACAGAAAGAGTTCGTCATGATGCTTCTTTGAATGAGTTTGATTTACTACTTCAATTTCTTATTTATACACATAATAACTTAAAATAAACATTAGCTTCATAAAAAATATAATATTCGTTTAAATCGAATACAGTTTGATTAGAATAAAGAAATAATTATGCAATTACACAATCTAACAATGGTTACAAGAAAATAATTGTAATTATTTAATCATATATAAAGTTCATTTAATCGGAGCAATACTATATATATATATATATATATATATATATATATATATATATATATATATATATAGAGAGAGAGAGAGAGAGAGAGAGAGAGAGAGAGAGAGAGAGAGAGAGATGACAATGACAGAGGAAACCGAACGTCTGAAATTTAACACATGATTTAACACAACTTTTACCTGCATCTTAATGTATGCATCTGTGTTAGAACCTTTAAGGCAATTAACTATATCATCTGCGTTTCATTAATTACATAATCTAATTGTGTGTCAGTTGCCTAAATGAATTAAGCAGCAAAGAAGCAGCCAGTTTGATGCTCTAATCTAATCTTGGGGCGAATAGGCAAATGTGAAGTACAATTCCGACAAAACTGACGTATATCTTACTTCAAGTTGCACAATGAAGTAAATTATGAAATATGCATTTTCCTCACAAACTAAAACTAAAATCGAGGTCAAATGATTTTTTTAATGGTAAAATTTATGAAACAACTTTTAACAATTTTACCCACATTTACCTGTCATATCATGTTATAGCGGTGTGTGTGTATGTGTGTGTGCGTGTGTGTGTGTCGGTGTGTGTGTCGGTGTGTGTGTGTGTGTGTGTGTGTGTGTGTGTCGGAGTGAGTAAAAGCATTACAATTATTCCTTAGTCTGATATGCAAGATTGAAACGAACATTCCACTGTAGTGTTCTACATTTTAGACATAGTCTGTAAAATACGCCAGTAGTTGTAACAGCGCACCTTACTACTATAAACTTTCAACATAATTATGTTGTCTGTTTCATAGCAGAGCAAAGTATACAATTCATAGCATACAGATGTTTGTATGAGATGCATCCAACACTGCATGCACTTGAACTTTATTCTGCTAGTCATTCGCATCATACCTTTACACATTGTATATCTTAACATTTTTAAAGAAAAACAAAGAGACAAAATAAATTAAAAAAGACACGGTATATATTGCTCATTAGCATACTTTTCTTTAACTTATTTTAGAGACATACCAGATGCTTTTATTTGGAAAAATTCCAATTCGTTTATATTTGAGGAAAACTGGCTTGTTAAGTACCAATTGTCGAGTAACAATACCGATAAACATTTCTAATTAGGAAAATGAGTCAAGTGTTAATTATAATTACAAAACTATATAGGATAAATTTAATATTCATGTTTTTATTATCTCACTACTGGTGAATAACACATTTTTCTCACCTGAAATGATGCTCGAGCTTATATTTTGTGTTCAATAAATATTTAAAATGTTTAAAAGATTTAAAATATCAGTGTTTCTGAACAAATCATAATTTGAATCTGTTGCTTTATTTTCATGACATGATTGCTTTCAAGCTTGCCTTTTATGCAGATGTTTCGGGCTCTTTTGGTACTCGTCATGTTACAAGAGCAATCTATATCGGTTGTGAATTAGCATGTCAGCTGATTGGCCAGGTGAATTATATTCCTTTTTGGATTTTAATATTTATGTGAACATTCATAAAAAAATATTAAAACGATAACTTTGTAGGAATAATCATAAAATACTTTTTCTAAATTTTGTCCTCCCCAGGCAAATAAAATGGAAAAAAATATTCTTTCAAGCACTTGAATGCTCTATTACCGAAGATATTCAAAAACCTTATCAGAAAAATGACTATATATTAAACATGTAGATATCATTATACATACATAAGTACCAGGAAGCAGAACATATACCTGGTAAAAATCAGACTATTCTTAAATGCGTTTGCTGTCAATATAGACAACAAGGTTGATTATCTTTGCAAAAGGCCGGCATCAGCGGTAATGGCGCTATTTCATAATACACAGACTTGTCCAAATTAAAGTAAATTTAGGCAAACATATTCGTACTGATACACACTATTTTATCCCAAGAATCAACCATACGTGCATTTGTTTACAGTACAAACAAGATCTAATATTGACATAAATCCTGTAATAAACTTAAAAGGCATCATCAGAACGCTGACCAAAGCTTTATAATTAAGATCAGACTCTCTTCTCCAATCCTTTTTCTAGCCAATAAATACATACAGCTTTTATCTTGGATTTGTAATAAAAAATATGTAAATGGCCATATATTACTTTACACAAATCTTTCCACGTGGTAGGTTACTGGAAATGTATATTACAGCGCTGTCTCTGGACCAGTAAATATTGTTCTTCCATTTTCTGTAGGTACAGTCATATATTGGGAACATTCCCGTTCTTCCAGAGACTGCCCTCCGGTGAAGAGCCTTTTGAATGTTTCTCGAAACTGCCTGCTCATTGCACAGTAGACGACAAAATTCAGAGGGTAGCTCAACAAAATGAAGAAGTTTGATATTAGCGTCATGACACTGTAAGTTTCTGGTTTGAACAGGGCTAGTTGAAACGTATTGTCAGCAATGTATATCGTCATTATGATGCCCAGAGGAAACTCAACCAGTAAAAATAGTCCCACGACGGCAACGAGCATCAGAGTTGTGCAGTTACTGTCCTTCAGTTTCTTAGACTCGCTCTTTTTGTTCTGCTTTAACAGCTGCATTCTTCTCAACTGAGCATTGCGCATGGCTGAAATTAGCAGCCCATTCAAAACGACAAGTGATATACACGGCACAAGATGTATGAAGATCACCCTGAACCAAAAATAAATGTTCAGGTACAAGTCCATGTTCTCACTGAACCAGGGTTTCAGCATCTCTACGCATCCAAAGTAGGATATGTTCGGCTGCAATTTTGATGTCACGGGAATAGGTTCGAATGAAAAGTCTACAAATCGAGAAACTTGGGATAGTATAGCAACCGCGTACACGATCAGAGTTGCTCTGATAACGTTTGGTATGGTGCACCATGTCCGTGCCTGTATCGAATGACAGATGTACACGTATCTCTGAGCGGCTAATCCAACCGTGAGCCATATTGAGGCTGTATGAAATATGGTCGGGATATTTTCAAATAGATATTTGTAGGAGTAGCACCAGTTATAGGGCATGGGGTCCACATAATTACCCATAGCAAAAAAGTATAAAAAAATCGGAAGCGGAAAGACGCCTGTAAGCATATCGGTCAGAGCCATGCCAGCCAAAAGAGCATTGGTCGGTGTTCTCATGTGAGTCTTCAAAAGCACAGCGATCACAAAGGTGTTAGTTACGACGGTTATCAGAATAAGTATTGGGGACATGAATCCATTGATAGGAACAGAGAATTTACCGGGATATAGAGAAGCCAGGATCACTGCTCTAGATATAGCAGCTACATCTTCGTTTACATCGTTATCATCGAAGCTGTCGTTAGCCATATCCAATGCTGTAGTGTAGTTAAGAAACGTGTCGTTTCCCATATTCAAGTCTTATTATGTTATGATCCAGTTGAAACACACTTGAAAGACGCAGTTTTACACAGCAGTATATATATAATAAATCTTAAACATGGAAAACAAAGTCACTTTTTCCTGACCTTTTTTATCCTCCTGTGTATACAACAGAATATTGACATATTTTGGAAACTGATTCAACTTATCATTTAGGATTGTTCTTTTGTCATAAGTGATTACATTGTTCCATAAACAGGAGTACCCTGTACTCTGATGATCATTAGATATGTATTTTATTGTATTATATAAGACTCATTTAAAAGGAAGTAGTTACAATTGTCTTTTGTTTCTTTTACGTTCTTAATGCATACAGATTTGTTATAAATATAACTCTTATTATCATTTCCATTAATAGTCACAGTGCGTGCTCACTTTTCCTCACAATTAAGGAATTAAAACTATTCCTCGATGAAATTCGAAGTGTAAACTATGTTTCCGTCTACCAACAGAAATGTATAATGGCACAACCGCAAATCAAAAGTAGAATTAAACGGTACAAACGTCCACCTCTATTAACGTTTCGTAAACGAAAGAATGGACTGAATATGTACAATGGTAAACTGTAATTCTCCTCAAGAGAAAATCTATTCCACTTCCACTGGATTTCTAACACCACCAAAAGTCGGCTACGATGAGTCTTTGTAATCAAAGACAATTTAACCTTCTTCAACAACGCAGATAGAGTCAAGGCAAAACGAAGTAATTCAATTCGTTGTCTAACCTTTCTTTCAAACAATTAAGTGATAAATGTATGCAATGTCATTAAAGAAGACACCGGAATTTATAACATTCGAACAAAATAAAAGTTAAATGTTTACTAGTTGAAATACTGCTGTCATATCCCAAAACCTGGCGATTAGCAACAGTACTGCACAGTTACACGAAACTCTTCACGTTTTAAGGTTTATTCAGTTACAGTATATATTTGGGTTTTAATAAATGGTAAATTTGCTAAAATGAAACTTTTGTATTCAGTATAGTTCAATTTAAAGCTGATAATTCCTTTTGCAAGAATGTTGAGATTCGATAGATGTCACCGCTTTCTCTTGTCTTCTAAACAGAATTACGCATTTGTAACCTTTCCAAAAGCTGTGTCAGCTTTTGAAAAACTAAAATATTCCAGATTCCAAATTTTATTCATATGGTAACACTTCCAGTGTGCAGTATGTCTTATTGTTTCTTGTACTACTAATCTATGAAACTTTGTTGGTAACAGGAATCATTGTTGTCAACTGAAAAAAGGGACTCTATCATAGATTTACTTTGAAATGACAACCCCGGATCTTGTTTTTTTGTCCTCGTCTTTTTCTAAAATCTCATGCTGCATGTGCTTCTTCCTGAAAAATAAAAAAAGAAATTATTAACAGAATAACAGTGTCTTCCGTTGCATAATAAATTTATAAAAAGATGGTTAAGCAAACTTTGTATCAAGCAATTTTCATTGCGTACGCCACCTGCAAAAAGGAATGTTAAAAAGAAATATATACGCGCTTGAAACATATTTACATCTTGAATGTTGTATACATATTTATGACATCATGCACGTTTATACACATTTACGATATCTTATACGTTTTATACATAGTTAAAGCATTTTATTTGTTTCATACATCTTCACGACACATTACACGTTTTACACATCGATACAGGAGCCCATGCATAGTTATTTGGGGGGACACGTAGTCGTCATCTACTAAGTTTTACAAATGGAAATAGGTAAAAGTTTGGTGAAAGTGCCCCTTCCCCGCCCATTGCCCCATATATGCAGGCGCCCATATTTTGATATCTTACATGCTGTATACATATTTACGACTTATTTAACGTTTGATAAAAGATTATCATGATTTGGTGAATAAATTTGTTGTGGTCGAAATGTTTATCTAACAAAAATTACAGGATTGAAGCAAACGATAAAACGTCTAAAGATCAGATAGATCCAAATAGTCTTAAATGGTAACTTTAAAATAAATTTTGTCTTCGATCGGCCTTGTTCCGAAATGGCTATGTGAAAATAAAATAGAAAGTAAATACGTTGCCAGTTCTGATAAATATCCCCATATTTCAGAAAACATTATGTTTTAAAAAATCAGTGACAGTTATTGTTTGAACACTCTGCAGAGGAAAAAGTTATATAATCATGAAAACAAACCTTTTCTTGATTCAGGGATAATTAAGTTTTAATGATATTTTTACACAAAAAGTCTGTTGTAGAAAGAAAAGAGGGAGGGAACAACCCATTTACACAATCTCGGAGGTTTTATTTTTTGTATTCTTTTACACCTTGAATAAGTACATTTAGAACTCTAGGCTTCCAAATTTGAAACGGTGGCCGAGCGGTTTAAAGCGCTCGCCTTTTCTGATGACTGCCATCTCACCTTTATCCACTGTGTTCGGAGTAAGCTCGGACAATGTCGGTATGCGAGATAGCTTGTCACTAACTTCCCAAACGTCCATGGTTCTTACCGGGTTTTTTTTCTTCGGTTTTTCATTCTCCAGTTATACTGGGCGCTACGTTTAGCCTATCATGCGTTGAAAAATGGCGGTAAACCCAAAACAACATACACATTTAGTAAAAGAAAGAAAACAAAGATCTATATGTGTATTAAAGCATTGAATGATTTACGTTTGTTTTAAAATATTTCCAAGAGAAATAAGAGAAAGTTAAAATATTATCAAAAGTTATTTTCACTTTTTATGATAGTACTGCATACCGAAATGCCATAAAAGTATTGGTTGGTTCGCTTTTTTAAATTTGAAAGTGATAAAGACAGTTGAGTTTTTACTTAAAATCAATTATCAAATCCTCATATCACTGATAACTACACTTGCTATTTACCAACACTTTATTTAAAAATCAAAGAATATAATTTAAATTACTTTCAACTTTATTAAAAAGTAAATTCTGGATCGTAGTGATAATTTAGAAACAAACAGTATATAATGGAACTTAGAATAGTGCCAGACCACTGTTAAGCCAGACCGCTGGTCAACCAAACCAATTTACGACTAGATGAGTTTAGTACCTAGGAAAAAAAGAGCTCGGTTTTGGAGTGAGCAGTAACGCCACGGACAGGCTTGGACAACAAGGACATACTTCTAGAGGGTCAATATTTTTCAGTGGACCCGCCGTCGTCACACTTTGTAAATAATCGGGGCCAATTGGATATTTTTTCCTAGGTCCCCTCAAATCCTATCCTCAGCCGTCGGTTTTGAAGTCAGGTGCCACCCCTTGGAATACTGAATAAACAATGCTTCATTCAGCATCGAGAGAGAGAGAGAGAGAGAGAGAGAGAGAGAGAGAGAGAGAGAGAGAGAGAGAGAGAGAGAGAGAGAGAGAGAGAGAGAGAGAGAGAGAGAGAGAGAGAGAGAGAGAGAAAGAATTTTCCAAAGGATGTGAAAAATGGCACTTATTCGTAACAAAATATAATATCAGTTTTAGGAATGAATCATGCTTTCTTTTCAATGCGGCAAGGTTTGTCAACAGACATTCAGTCTACAATTGTTAAATTGTTGTTTGTTTGAAGATATCTTCCTAATATTGTAACCTGATAAAACTCATTTAGGTCTGCAAATTTTAGGCCATGGCAAAACGTACACATCGCTGATTTATCTCATTTATCTGATTCATCTTACATTCTTATACAGGATTTATATCGTATATAATAAACAAACATATTACGTCAAACATGGGATTGTTTTCCAGAAACAGATAAAACAAGGAGTCTAAGTCTGACAAGATAAACGGAATAAAAAAAAATGACTGATGTCAGAGAACATAAGTAAATATATTAATAGTTGCTCCCAATGTCCAAGTATGTTTAATTTAGAATGGCCGATGAATAGACGTTCAAATTTAATTTACTCATCTGGCTGACGGTTATCTTAAGTTTCGAAACTCCAAACTATTTTCTCCAAGATCTCACAATGAGACAGTTCTCGAAATGGATTCCTATCGAAATGGATGTCCCGACATATAAACAGCGTAATTGATAGCTCATGGCAAATGGACCCCTCGTTGTCTGTAAATCTACAAGGCATTTGCTATGACGCCGAAATGGAAAATTAATGTTGACCAGTTCCTTTAGATAAATCAGATAATTTTCCAATACTGGCGAAGTACTGAATAAATTTTCTTTAGTAACTTCATTTGATTGATTATATCCTGCCAATGCATATTAGATGAAAGAAAATATTTAAAAGTTGGCAGATACAGAGGTTATATGACAAGAAAAAAAAAAATAAAGAAAATGTTGCAAACGAAATAATCGAGAAAGAAGCAAGTTAAATCAACAAAAAATGTGTTCTTACTAAACGAAATCGTTCATGCATTGAAAGTTCAAACATTCGTAACACTCCAACATCTTTTCTCAAACTGATAATGAACGTCACACTGAAAGCAAAACAGCAAATAACTTATATCGTGTTCTAGATTACTTTAATTGGGGGGTGGAGGCGGGGACTTGAGGTACAGGCCCTGGAGTCATGTGATTCACCTCCATTCATGGCTTATTTATTTGTCAAACAATAGGAGACATTATGTAGGAAAAGTATCATGTGAACAAAATGCAATCTGAATTATTCCAATCATATATAGTTCTCTTTGCTGGATTATTCCTTTGCAACCGTATCAGTTTAAGCAGAAGTAACTTAAGATCGTGCATAAGGAAAAGTGTAAAGGAGTGAAAACAGTTATATACTGGACAGAAATCTAAATTAAATTACTCCCTTCTTAAAGGATATGTTTTGGCGCTTTAGTGCACTGCAACGAAGAAATGGATTATTTAGTGACAATGCAACTGGAGTCAAGTCCGTTACCCAATGATACCAGCCGACCAGTAAGATCCCACTGAAGGGTTCCAACCCATAACATTGCGGTCCCCAACACAAGTAACTCTATTAATTTATAAAGCAACCGGTGATGTGTTTCCTAAGTTTGTTTCTTGAATTGTTGTAGACTGAAAGCTTATACAAAACTCTTCGTTCGGCAGACGGTAAATTTCCATTGAATATTTGCTTGCTAATAAAATATAGTCTAATTTCTTGGAATGATCAATTTAAGCATCTCAAAATACAGGTTTATGTATTACGTTGTAATTTGATATGTTAAGTAATGTACGTTATGACTTGAAAGCGTATTTATCAAGACAAAGTTTACACATTTTTCGCCATATTGTCTGAAGAAAAAATAAAATCAAGTAATATAAAGTACATTAGTTATCAATGTGTAACGAAAGATAATAGCAAATAGCACATTGGTAAGTGCCGAGGCGCTATTCCGCCATTAGTTTCATGTCAATAACTTACTTTGGACAGATTTGAATTGTAAAAGTGTAAATCCTTGACTATATTGCACTGGGGATTAGTTTCTTTTATTCAAAATCCAAGATGGCAAAAGGTACCACATTACCAAGAAATATGTCCTGTAAATGCAAGCATGTATTCTGTATATAATGAAACTATATGTGTTCAAATATGAATATGGTCATAATTTTTAAAATCTCTGGATCCATTTTTTCCAGATCTTCTTACACGGGTTGCATAGTCCTATTTTGAAGTAAAAACTATACACACAGTATGAGCAACTCTCAAGATAAATGTAAATTATTAAAGTCCTGTTGTCTGATTGGTTTTAGGGGATAAGGAAATATTAACTTAAAACACGAGTTTTATTTTCAGTGGATCTGTACTAATACCGTCCTAACTTTTCCAACAGCACCATGCATGGTGCAGTTAAATTTATCAATGTATTTCAAAGAGTACTGGTCATTGTATTTTAAAGAGCACTAGCTATTTTATTTCAAGGAACACCACACGAACTTTAATTTTCTACATACGTTTTAATCAAGGACATGATTTCAGGATATAGTGAATTAGCGCTATCGCAAATGTGACAAGGATAGAAAAATATGGTCAATGTTGATTTGTGTCATTTCTTATCGCTGAATTACAATAAACATTAACTTAATCATTTTTAAGCAAAGATGACCAATAGAAGGGTACATTTCTGCTTTAAAATATTTACTTTTGCAAATTTGTGGCTTTAATAGATGAAGTCCTTGTTTCTAATTGAAGAGTGCATTTGGTATGAAATTACATAGAATTGCTTCCGATATCTCTGACAGTATTCCATAGCAATGAAATATTAAATTAATGTATCCTTTTTAGAATCGACAGACTTATTACAGCCTTTCAAAAAACATTATTTCCATGCACGGTTTAAGCAGAGGTAACTTAAGATCGTATATAATGAAAGATGTAAAGGATTGAAAACAGTTAAATACTGGCGAGAAATCTAAATTAAATTACTCACTTCATAAAGGATGTTGCTCTTTATCGATGGTATGGTAGTAAATTGTATTAGAAATGCACTCCAGGTTTGAGAGTAGCAAGCATCCCACTTCTTCTCTCATAAACAGGACGACATGATACGAGATAACCTGACTGAAATGACTATTTGATTAAATGACGCAAGACCAGAAGTTGCTTATACTCTAAATAGACTATTTTCTATGGAACCTTTTATGCGTCTTTTTTATGTGGAAATTAGAAAATGACATTCTCGTTAAATGCCTCTTAAAACTAGATGTTTGGAGATTTTCAGACGATATCTTTGTAGTTACGAGTTATTCATTAGAAGACCTTAATTATTGTATAACTGTTTAAATAAATTACATCCAACAATAAAATGTACTTTCAATGTGTCCAAAACTAAAGTATCATTTTTGGGCGTAGAGGTCGTGAACAATGAAAATAATGATATCACTACCATGGCTCATGTAAAAAACACAAATATTCATCGGTATGTTGAATTCTTCATGTCATCCTAAATCATCTAAAAACGGGATACCATATAGTCAAACAGAGATATAGAAGAATTATTTCGGATGCCACTGTTCTTAAATCATCCTTAACAGAGTTTGGTCATTAGTTTGTAAATAAAAATTGCCCTATTGACATTATTAATAATGTTTTCCAAGTATCTTCTTTTACACAACTTGAATCTTTACAATGTCAAATAAAAAAATGAAAATATTATTCCTTTTGTTATTGAATATAATCCAAGTTTGCCTAATATAGGTAAGATTGTCAATAAATATTGGAATTTATTAAAATTATGATGTAAAGCAAGTGTTAAAATTTCTACACGAAAGCAAACCCACACCTGCTTATAAAAGGAATATAAATCTTAAAATGATTTCCTAATTAATTCTAAACTAGAAAAAAAAATCATAAAAAAATTGGATCATGAACTAAATGCAATAAACCTAGATGTTCTCACTATTCTTTTATTAATAAAAATACTTCATTCAAAAGTAATAACTCAAAAAAACTTTTAATATGCGTTGTGATGCTAATTGTGCAACATTAAATGTTATTTATTTGATCTCATACACAAAATGTGGCTTCCAGTGTATTGGATAAACCAGTCAATAAATATCTAAATATATGAACCAACATAGATCAGATATAAGAAATATATTGATCAATCATTTTCATCTCATGTTGCAGCACATTTTAGCAAGAGTTCCCATACGTTGCAAAGTTTCTTCTTTCAACCTATTGTTACAGCTGATTCTGAGATGGAACGTCTGCTAAACCTACTGGATTCACCGTCTTAATACGGTATATCCAAACGGTCTCAATTTCAAAACTCTATACAACATTCATTAGTCAAACGTTTCAAATTATGTCCCATTTATACAATTAGTTAAGAATATTTGTATATTATTATAATTTACAAAATAACTTAACTAGTGAAAGCATAAACTAATATTATAAAAATAGGTTTACTAATTAGTAATGAATTAAATGACGTATTTATGCTAATACTTCAATGCTAAAAGAGAAGAAAACGCTGGCTATATTCTACAAGTATATTTTGTTTCAGTTGTTTTTTTTAAATACATTTTGATCTGACCTTTGAGTTAAGAAACACTGAAGTTTTGTTTTTAAATTGATGCAGCATGGATAGTGTAGAAAAAGAATTTCCATGACCAAAAACCTTTATGAGTCGAAATATATGTAATACAGCAAGGATCAAGCAGTGAAATCGAAAAATTAATACATTGGAATATACTGAAATAATGTAACACGGCCAGGGTCGACATATATGTATTTAAATTGCTCACTGGATTTACAAATTTCTCATTAGTTCTTCTTGGATTAAATCATTAATTTGGAATTACAGAGAATTCAGTTAATGACGTTTGGTATTATATTATAGTGACACATAAAAAACTGTTAACAAATCTCCACATTTCAGGCCATTGGCACATTAGCAAAGGTGAACTAAAAGCACATCAACACTTTAAATATTGGGAATTTTTTTGGAACACCAATTGAAACTCTTCAATTTGGGATTAAATTAACAATGTTAAGTTCTTTTTTAATTTTTCACTTTGTATTATAAGAAAATAAATTATTTTGTGAATTTTAGAAAACAGGTTGGTTTTGCTATTTTCTGTACTTAGTTTAAAACCATAAAATGGGTGCAAGGAAATGCTTTAATAAAATGAGCGCAATGTAATGTTGTAATGTGGGCACAAGGGGACAATGGGGTGTTTTAATTTGGCTGCAACGGTCTGCTGTTTTATTTCGATAAAGAAAAAAAAACGAAATCGGAACTAACGAATTAAAGACAAATTTTAAACTTCGACCAAGAAAACAGTAAAAGCTTACATGTTTGACAAAGTTGAACCCGGCGAAGAAATCCAACAAAGATCAAAATGTTCTCAAATCTAACCCTATGGAAACAGCAGAAGTTATTTCAATGGAAATGACATGCAATCCATATGAGTGCACATGAAAATAGCGCATATAATCCCATTGAAATAATATGTGTGTTGACACTGGTAAGATTTCAAAGGAAAATATGTTCGAAAATTCAAGAATGTTTTATTTTTTGATAAAAATTTCCAAAGTGTGCATTTATAAATGAGTCTATCCATACATTAACCTATTTATCAATATGTATATCAACTTTCATATTTGCTGCTCATTTTATATCACGGATAGATGAATTATTAAAAATTAAAAAAAAAAATATTTTGTCTAAAATGTGATTATTATTACTGTAGAAATACCCGAAAAACTTTATAGCAAAATTTTCACAAAAGCACCAGAAAAAAGTATCTTTTTCGAAATGTATAGGTCAGCTACATCGAGACATGATGTACTTACCATGAGCCACGATGTACAGACTGGTTTCTTACTTCTAATCCATTTAATATCGCTCAACCAACTATGTCAGTGTTTCTCAGCAGCTTTAAGGCACATCTTAGTAAAATAGTGAGACAATAAATTACACAGCACCAGGCAGACCTAACATATAGAGTCTGTAGTCTTGTAATAATACATAGGTCAATAAATATGTGACCATATTTACGAGTAATAAAAGACACAACAAGAATAAAAAAAACATGGAAGTTTCCTTTGCTTCACAAGGAATATGTATGCATTTGTGGTGATCTTCAATGATCTCTAAAATAGTATCAGTTTTCGAATCGTGAAGACTTCATCATGCCGTATATGGGAAATGTCTGAAGCAACTATACTGCTGTAAATAAATCAAACACATCTATCATAATCTGCATATTTTACTTTTAGTCTAATGTGTCCATTTATCTCCAGATTTCAAGTTGATTTACATAAAGCTGCCAGATAGGAAATTCGCATTTACTGAAATTCCTGATAGGTGGTTTTCATGTAAAACACATATCTAGCCTGAATCTCTTGTAAACGTCCTGATCTTAAACGCCTGATCGCCTTGGGTAATGAAACGAGTCATCAATCTTAATCCGAGAGAAGCCTGACTAAATAGTAAATAGTATATTGTTGTGCGGTTGTCCTATAACGATTCCCACACTGCGATTGCAATATTAATCCTAAAGATGGCGTTTAAGTTTGTTTTTTTTTATTAAAATATCAAACAGGTTTGCAATTTATGGACGATAATAAAGTTTGTTTCATCTAATTTTAATGCGAAGATGATTTTCTGTGGATATTTGGTAGCAATTAAATAGGAAAGGCACATTATAAAGCAAATCCCATTTATGTAATATTCTTTCGTAATATTATTACGTAACACATATTAATATAAACGGATTGACGTAATATTTTTACGTAATACAATTTATCATTAGGAACGGATTTAATCTTATGCAACGCTTTCTCATCTTAATCAGAACATTGTATCAAGTTATTTCATTATATTTTATGAACGATTTGATTAAAACATTCATTCGGATCTAAATTAAAACTTCGAGTGAGATAAAAAAAAAAATTCACTTATACAAAACTTATATCCGCAAGCACTCAGCATGAAAATATTACGCCAGTAAATGAGTCAGAAACTTTACAACAATAAACGATAAAGGTTAATTGTTTTGGACTCTAACAACAAGAATATGGTCAGTCACGATTCTTTCTTATACAATTATTACTGGCTTTGAAACCATAACCAAGAATTATAGCTTCAGACAAAAAGTTATCGTTATAAATACTGTCATATTTATAATTATATGAACAGAACGCACTTTAGCAATGCTCTTAATATCAAAGAAATGGAATTCGTTCGAATTTTAGAATCAGACAGGGCACTTTAGTAATACTTTTACAAACACTGAGAGGATAATTCTACAATCATTCAAGGCATATTAGGAATTATTTTGCGACCATTGAAAGGGTAAGGCTTTGAAATTTACAATCATTCAATGCATTTTAGTAATAGTTTGCAAACAAGGGAAGTCTACGGGTTCGAATTCTGCAAATCTTTTTGCTTACACTGAAAGGTTAAGGGTTCGAATTCTACATTAAGTCAAAGTATTTTGGAAATATTTTGCGAACACAGAAAGAGTGCTGGTTCGAATTCTACATTAAGTCGAAGTACTTTGGAAATATTTTGTGAACACAGAAAGAGTATTGGTTCGAATTCTACATTTAGTCGAAGCACAAATGACCCTTACAATTTACAACCATGTACTAAAGTTAAACACCATACATACATACATACATACATACATACATACATACATACATACATACATACATACATACATACATACATACATACATACATACATACATACATACATACATACATACATACATACATACATACATACATACATACATACATACATACATACATACATACATACATACATACATACTTACATACATACATACATACATACATACATACATACATACATACATACATACATACATGCATACATGCATGCATGCATGCATGCATGCATGCATGCACGCCCGCACACATACATACATACTTACATACATTCATACATGCATTCATGCATGCATGCATACATACATACATACATACATACATACATACATACATACATACATACATACATACATACATACATACATACATACATACATACAGACTGACACACACATACGTACGTACGTACGCACGCACGCAAGCACAAACACACACATACATACATACATACATACATACATACATACATACATACATACATACATACATACATACATACATACATACATACATACATACATACATACATACATACATACATACATACATACATACATACATACATACAGACAGGCAGGCAGGCAGGCAGGCAGGCAGGCAGGCAGGCATGCATGCATGCATACATACATACATACATACATACATACATACATACATACATACATACATACATACATACATACATACAGACAGACAGACAGACAGACAGACAGACAGACAGACATGCATGCATGCATGCATGCATATGCTAAGATGGCCCTATCTTTAGAACCATCGGATTTTAAATTACCATATTCTGATTTTAAACCTTGTGCCAAAAAGTATCTACGCCCCGAATGGCCGAGTGGTCTAAAGCGCTGACTGTTACGGATCACTGCCATCTCATCTCTGTCTGCGTGAGTTCGAGTCCAGACTCGGCTAACGTGGGTAAGTGAGAAAGCCTGCCAGTAGCTTCTCGTGGGTCGGTGGTTCTTTCCTGGTTTTTCCAGGGTTCTTCCTCCACCATTAATACTGGCCGCCATGTATAGCCTATCTTGTGCTGAAAAATGGCGTTAAACCCTACAACAACATCTACGTCAAAAGTGGCAGGTATCTTGGGATGATGCAATCAATAACAAACTTCATGCCATCAAAGCAATCTTTGGAGAATGGACTCCTTCCTACAGAACTATTCGTAGGGAGGAGCTTGTCATTGCAAGAATCAGAATCGGTCATACATACATTACCCACTCACACATACTAAAAGGTGAAGATCCACCAGAGTGCGTTCCTTGCAATGTACCATTTACTGTTAAACACTTTATGACCACGTGTTCCGAACTGCAACCTACGCGTGATAAATACTATAATGTACACGACATGCAGGAACTTTTTGATACTATTCAAATCACTAGTATTTTAGATTTCCTAAAGGAAGTAAATCTTTATTTTAAACTGTAACTTGTTTGACCTTACCCAAACTAATTTTTAACTAATGCAAATACCAACTATTATTTACATTTTTTCATCAAGATACATCATTTACATTTCCCGTTGAACGGGAACCAGCATCTTTAACTGTTATCAACATTTACCATTTTATATTTAACTACTATGGATTTTTTTACTATATCGCTGGTCGATATTGAACCTTTCTTTTTACACATATGACCTACTGTATGGCGCTAAATAGCCTAAAAGTGGTGGTGCGCCGTTAAAATTAAATCAATCAATCATACATACATACATACATACATACATACATACATACATACATACATACATACATACATACATACATACATACATACATACATACATACATACATACATACATACATACATACATACATACATACATACATACATACATACATACATACATACATTCTGATTAGTATATTTATACTTACAACAAATCTGATGCAATTACTTTGCTAATGCCGATGCAGAAACATGGATTTACCGAGTCCGCGTCACGTAAAGGATTCAATTAAGTGTACCATGTGAAATCCATCATTGAAATTATGTAAGTACACGTGACTAAGGACAATGCAATAAATACTGGCAGAACTGTCTTGTAACCCATAAAATTGTACTTCAGACTTGCAGCAGAAAGCAAAGCTCTTAGGTTATTCATTTACTTAGGTATGTAATTATAAAAACATAAAGAAGGTTCTTAAAATTAATATGCTGAGAATTTTGATGAAATAAGAAAAAAATCCCAACGCAACAGACAGAAATAATGTTACAAACAAGTACCACGGTGGAGAAAAGAAATATCAGTCTCTAATGTTTAAATCTCCACGAATACAGACATGATTGGCATTGTTCCAAATAATGGGAATACACCCACTTCCCACATTAACAAACACACACACACAAATATATATATATATATATATATATATATATATATATATATATATATATATATATATATATATATATATATATATATATATATATATATATATATATATATATATATATATATATATATATATATACTAGATACACAAAGTGATAATGAAATAGTTTTAAGTCACAGTACTTTGCTTCAAATACACGTAAATATTTGCATTGATGATACTGCTTTGCATGCTGATTGTACCTCTTTCTTTATATCCATCTTGAAAGATGTGCAAAACCCAACACACCCATTTATATAAATGATTTTGCATATAAAATTGAACATATATTTTAGCGGCTGAATTAGTTTTCAGTTGTTATGAAAACCAGTGAAATGTTAATCTGAAGTATTTGGCAGTTCCAGCTTTGATTGAAATTTACTAGTCTTTTGAACTGGAAATAATCTATTAATGACTATATTCAGCATCTTCTATGAAGAATATAATTCTGTGATTACAGACAAGTGCCATGGAATAAACAAGGTAAGAAAAAAAATGATCGTGTCTTGTTATGCACTTTGCACATTTCAATTATTTAGACTGGTATACATATCTGCATATATTCCATAATTTTCCTTACTCAATTTTGATATTGCTTAGAACATTACACAGAAGACCATTTTTGATCAATAAACACAAAGGGGCCCCGAGTGGCCGAGTGGCCTAAAGCGCTATCCGTGACAGATCACTGCCATCTCACCTCGGTCTGCGTGGGTTCGAGTCTAAAATTCGGCGAATGTGGATATGTGAGAAAGCTTGCATGTAGCTTCTCGTGGGTCGGTGGTTCTTTCCGCGGATTTCCCGGTTTCTTTCTCCACCATTAATACTGGCCTCCATGTATAGCCAATTGTGTGCAGAAAAATGGCTTGTGAATATATATATATATTCTCCATAGAAGATACTGAGTATACTTATTAATAGATTACTTCCAGTTTAAAAGACTAGCAGATTCCAATCAAATCTAGAAGTGTTCTAAAGATATAAAAAACTGATTAGAGACTGCAAAGCGATATGTGGTGTTAATTTTATTACTTATTAATAGATTACTTCCAGTTTAAAAGACTAGCAGATTCCAATCAAATCTAGAAGTGTTCTAAAGATATAAAAAACTGATTAGAGACTGCAAAGCGATATGTGGTGTTAATTTTATTTTTCTGTAGAACCTCCCTGACTATGTCCTATCCAATAATAAAATATGCTTAAGTAAAAATAACCAACAAAACAAAAGAACAAAAACATCCTGTCATCATGCCTTTAGCAGAAGGGTATCACAAACTGTCACTCAAGTCTGGTAAACTCTAACCTTGCATTTTACTATAGCTGGAACATCTGATTGTTGTAGGGCTTAACGCCATTTTTCAGCACACGATAGGCTATACATGGTGGCCAGTATTAATGGTGGAGGAAGAGACAGGGAAATCACCGGAAAGAATCACCGACCCACGAGAAGCTACTGGCAAGTTTTCTCACATATCTACATTCGCCGAATCCTAGGCTCGAACCCAAGCAGACAGAGGTGAGATGGCAGTGAGCCGTAACGAAGAGCGCTTTAGATGACTCGGCCACTCGGAACCCCAACATCTAATTGAATATGTTGCATAATATTAGTATGACGTCAGTGATCATCTGAATTCTTGAAAATGAGGCCACTACTAAACAAATAAAGGGAGTGCCAATGAAACGTTTTAAGTTTTGGAGCTGCAAATTTCTTTCAATCCAATTAAAACTTACAGCAGTGAAGACTGGGGTCTGAACAAAGGACGTATTCAAAGTGTATTAGAGATAATTATATGCAAATAGCTTGGGGAAGGGTGTTTAATTTCAGTAACATTATTTTGGCGTCAAATTCATAATAGAAACAAGCAAACTCATTACAAATGTGTTGTTTTTTATACAATCGTTTTCAACGATGCGCCGATGCAAATTTCATCATGTCAAGTGGTCAGATCGTGGGATTATTAACTACCTTTTTACGGGACTAAAATAAAATGCATTTTAGTTTTAATGATTTTCTGTTGTTTTTTTATGGTCAATTAACACATCGGCTCAAAATAAGCAGTCTATTCATCACGGTTTAAAATACACATTTGATGTTCCAGCACTGAAATGATTTCTAAAATTCTTCTCTGTTCATTTTGTTTCAATTTGTAGCTCTCGGTACTGACAACTCCACTGATGGTATTATTACTGTGGTAAGTTACAAGTTGTTCTTTGACGTGCTAACATAATTACTTTTGAAGCAATAAGTTCAATTTAAGATTTTAGAGAAATTAATAAAGGTCAATGGTATATGGTCCATCTAAATGTATTGAATCGACCCATCGAGTTTTCGATTGATCCATTTTGAATAGAAATATACGTTTCCTCTTCGGCAAAATGTAAGTTATATAGTCTGTGTTTATGTGAAGGTTATTGTATAGTAATGTCGTGTTTTGTGTTGACTTCAATGGTTAATGCATATCACTGTCGTGTTATGTAGTGACTTGAATGGCTAATGGATTGCATTGTCGTGTTTCGTGTTGTCAACAATGGCTAATGTGTAGCAATGTCGTCTTCTGTGTTGACTTCAATGGTTAATGCATATCACTGTCGTGTTATGTAGTGACTTAAAAGGCTAATGGGTTGCATTGTCGTGTTTCGTGTTTTCAACAATGGCTAATGTGTAGCAATGTCGTGTTCTGTGTTGACTTCAATGGTTAATGCATGTAACTGTCGTGTTATGTAGTGACTTAAATGGCTAATGGGTTGCTTTGTCGTGTTTCGTGTTGTCAACAATGGCTAATGTGTAGCAATGTTGTGTTCTGTGTTGACTTCAATTGTTAATGTGCAACAATGATATAAACAAATATTGCAAAATATTTACGTTATCCTAAGGATGCATTTTACTTTCCACATATTGTATCTGCTGATGATGTTATTATAGACATACAATAGGAATCTTGACCTTCTAGGAGTCACAGCTAGTCAGTCAATCCCGTTTGAGTTGAGCGTATATATAATCGATAAAATCGTTTTGAATTGAATGTATATAATCGATCAAACCCGTTCGAATTGAACTTATACAATTGATTAAACGCTTCGAATTGAGTGTATATAATCGATCAAACCTGTTTGAATTGAGCGTATATAATCGATCAAACCCGTTTGAATTGAAAGTGTATAATCGATCAAACCCTTACGAATTGAGCGTATATAATCGATCAAACCCGTTCGAATTAAGAATTATCAAACCGGTTCTATTTGAACGTGTATAATCAATAAAACCTTTTCGAATTGAGCATGTATATCGATCATAAACTGTTCGAATTGAGCATGTATAATCTATCAAACCCGTTCGAATTGAACGTGTGTAATCTATTAAACCTGTTCGAACTGAACATGTATAACCGATCAAACAGGTTCAAATTAAACGTGGATAATTTGTCAAACCCGTACAAATTGAACATGTGTAATCGATCAACCCCGTTCGAATTGAACGTGTATAATCTATCAAACGTTTTGGAATTGAACATGTATAATCTATCAAACCCGTTCCAATTGAACTGTATAATCTATCAAAACCGTTTAATTTGAACGCGTATATTTTATCAAATTTTAAATTTGAACGTGTATTAATCTATCAAACCCTTTCGAATTGAACGTGAATAATTATCAAACCCGTTTGAATTTGAACATACATAATGTATCAAAACTTTTCAAATTAAATGCATATAATTTACAAAACCTGTTCGAATTTAACTCCTGTCTGTTCAGATTTAAATGTATATAATTTGTCAGACCCGTTCGAATTTGAACTCTTGTAATGTATTAAAACCTGTTCGAACTTGTACGTGATTAACGTGTTAATCTTGTTCGAATTTGTATCAAATACGATTAAATCTGGACATGTATAATGTATCAAACCCGTTCCTAATATTCAACAGCCACATTGGATGGCGTGCTGGAATTACGGATGAAAGGACATGGGTTCGTATCCTACCATTAGACCAGCCTGGGTTAGCTACCATGGTGTGTCTTTGGGCAAGGTGCATTACTCCAGTTGCCTCGAAACTAAATATCCTCCAAAAATTTCTGTGACGTAAAGCGCCAAACCAATCCGAATGTAATGTTTAGTGAATAAAGGAAAACATACATTTTTCGTGTGCTTGATGGGACCTTCATGTCACTGATATATAAGCAAGCAGCTATATCCAGGCAACGAATCCCAAAGAGACAAGCCATCCATGTCTAAAGCATGCAATCAGAACATTATATGACACATATACAATTATGCACACACAAAGACTTTACTTTTTCATTGATGCTAATTAATATGGTTTTTAAAACATGGTTTAAGATTCAGAGAAATAACACTTGAACATTTAACTCTAGATTGAATTTGATACATGACTTGTGATTCATATTTTTATTTTTTTTATGCTTCTGTGAAAAGTTATAGAATCTGATCACAACGCAAGACGAATTGTAGTGTACTGTTACATGTATGGTTTTATTAGTATTGTAGGGAATCTATATGTTTTACTTTCCGGTGTCACCTGTCGCCGAAACCCAAGAGAGTCGTTCATTTTTTTTTTTTTATTTTTTTTTTTTGCTTTTGTGGAGTTTAATGCCATTTATATGACGGCACGTAATTTTGCCAGAGGGAGAACCCGAGAAAAACCACTAATTCACCAGAAGTTGCTGTCAAGCTTACTTACATACCTAGGCTAGCACAGGTGAGCTGAGATGTGAGTGATGCTTAACGGCCATGGATCATTCGGCCATCCTGAGTATGGACTTGGTCGTTAATGACAGCCGATTGTTTCAAGAAATCCGAAGGATTTGCGGAAGATTGATACCTATGTACGATATGTTGGCTTAGAACACACACACACACACACACACACACACACACATCTTAGATGCACTTGAAAGTTTCCCTAGAAAAGGCTCAGATCCGGCACGTTCGCTTTACTGAATCACTTAATATACGACGAAGGTGCGTGTCGCCTGAAACAGATTCAGCTTGACCATCTAATGAGCTATAACCTCTCTTTCGAATCATTCAGTAGACTGTTTTGTCCAATGACCACAGCTAATATGAGATGCTTAGCTGGTAAATACACGAACATACATTTATTTGAATCGTATTTGGATTGAAACGCTAATATCTCACACACCATTTACTGTGGAGCAGAAGCGGTAATAAAAGAAATAATTTAAAAATCCACTTTGCATGCATCGTTAACGTTATCGATCTGGATCAAAAGGCTGTAGGCGGACAAGAGAACACGTCATATTCCTCTGTCTAGATAATGTATTTTTTTCACTTCAACTGAAGAACTTAACAAAATTACATGTTTTCTTCCCAAAATTCACGATGTAAATGCACGAGTCATTTGTCGTTATCGTTTGCAATCCATAGCGAACAAGCATAACCACAATGTCGCGTGAAATCCGGTACTGATACATGTATATGGTGAAAATACCATATCTCATCTAAAAGTGGAGAGAATGCATTTTAATAAATATTCCTTCATAGCAGAATTATCATGATGCCATTAAACGTGATGAGATTTTTGCTTCTATTAATAGTCCAAAGTGCAAGAACACGATTCCGATCTTTTTATCTTTTTAGAATTGTAGCTAGAGGCATTGTGTTATTCAAACGCAGATCGTAAATAATTAAACGTTATTTATCAAGTAATCAAAGTATGACTTACTCTACATTTTTGTTTCTGAAAATCATTACATTCATTTAAAAATGAGAAATAGCAGGCATGTACACTAAGTCCAAAAATGTCGGAAGGATTAAGACATTCAAATATTAAATTGAGACAATGAATATGTAATAATGACATAAAGATGTACATAATAACACATCTTCGCAAAACACACCAAGTATGAATTGGAGAATAGACTGACCATGTATATATAATTACATCTAGACCAATGGAAGCCAGTCACAATGTTTACGTGCTATAACCGGATAATCACACCACGACCAATGGAAATCAGTCAAAGAGTCACATGTTGTAACCAGATAATCTATTTCATCGAGACTAAGCAAAGTCAGCCACAACGATGCATGATGTAACCAGAATAATCACATCAGTCCAAAAAATGCACGATGCAACCAGAATAAACACATGCAGATCAAGGGAAATCAGTAACAAAGATTAGTGCTATAACAAGAATTATCACTTCAATACCAATAAAAATCATACAAAAAGCCTTGGATGTGGCAGGTCGCAAGAATATAACCATATAATCACATCAAATCCAACTGAAATCAATAACAAAGATGAGTGCTATAACCAGATGATCACATCAAGAACAATCAAAATTAATCACCGAGATACGTGCTCTAACCAGATAATCACATCAGACCATTTGAAATAAATCCCAAAGATGCATGATATATGCAAATAATCCCATCAAGAGCAATTAAAATCTAGCACAAAGATGCGTGTTATATCCAGATAATCGCATCAATAGTAATTGAAATGAATCACAAAGTTGCGTGCTATAACCAGATAATCACATCACATCAGTGAAATCAATCAGAGAGATGTGTAATATAGCCAGATAATCACACGAAGTTTAATTAAAAACAAACACAAAGATTGCGTGTTATAACCAAAATAAGTTAATACGCTGATATCACACGAGCTGAATCCTTTTCATGTCCTGGATATATTAAGATATTTATTGTGCTGTGAACATTTCGCAAAGATATGTATATAAGCTTTTGCTATTTTTTGTCGCAGCTGCAGGAATAGCTCAATAAAATAGTCACAGTCTACTTATTTGGTGCCTCTTTGTTCTTACACACACACACACACACACACACACACACACATATATATATATATATATATATATATATATATATATATATATATATATATATATATATATATATACATACATACATACATACATGCATGCATGCATGCATGCATGCATGCATGCATGCATGCATGCATGCATACATACATACATACATACATACATACATACATACATACATACATACATACATACATACATACATACATACACAGGCAATCTATTTAGCATGAACACATTCTAATTTTCCTGCTTTAATTTTTAAAAAAAATGTCATCTTTACGAGGATTACATATAATGTAAATTATACAAAGCCTGAAATTACCATTTTTGTACAAATGTTATATGCATTTTTCCTTCTTAGAATGGTGAAACATAAATAATGGTTTAGAGAGAATCGACTAGATTCGGCCATTTTAAAATGATACATTCTACATATAGGCCTACCGATTCGGTCACATGAGTCGACCTGGAAAACGCAGTCTTTTTACTTCATTAACTAGACGGCAAATAATTATATTCAAATGGAACATAATGCAAATAATACCTAATTATTTCGGAACAGATTATAATCATTAAGACTCTCATTCATAAAGAATAATTGCCATAAATCAGTCTTAAAATATTAACGTAACCAAAGCAGCTGCTTTGAAATGAAATATATATATATATATATATATATATATATATATATATATATATATATATATATATATATATATATATATATATATATATATATATATATATATGAGAGAGAGAGAGAGAGAGTGACACAGACACATAGACAGTTAGACAGAGACAGACAGACAGATAGTTATACAGGTACTCCTCACTTTCTCATCCCATCGTTATGAATTGTTTTTAATTCAAATGTTTTATTGCGTGACTTGTTAGCTCCTTTCAAAACAGTGTGTCTGTTATGTTTTTATCAGTTCCTAGTTTGTAGTATAGTACCTGGAGACGGGGCTAAAAGTCGAAAACGTGATGTAAGATCACATAAGATGAATTTTAATGATGGATTTACATAGAAAACAGTTTAACTACTTAATGTCCCTAAATAATATCAACTTATTATTCATTTGCAGAATTATATGTTTACAAAATATTTCAATAAAATCATGATTTTTCTACAAAACAAAAGATGGACTTAGCCGACTAAAATGTATGCGGAGTTAAAGTTGCGAACACTTATCACTCGTAAGTTTTGTTAAAATAATGATGCTGTCGTTGTGGAAGTTAAATCTAGTAAAAAAAAAAAATAAAAGTATCATGCTTGGAATACGTTTCGCTCAGTCCATTTGCCGGTTTTAAAAGCATTTTCAAGATAATAAGGAGTACAAAGAGAAGACGAGCGACGTTAGGCCCCAGAAAAAAGTAAAAATACTTTAAAAGGGGAACCGGTGAAAATACATTTGTCTTAAACTTCGTACAAAAGTGGTTCTGTCCACACAAGTCTTGTTTCTATATTTTAAGCTTAAAATCAGCGCAAAGCTTTAGATATATTTAATTAAAATAAATGGGATAAAGTCATTTTCTTATCAGGATCCGTCTATTTTATACGATTATTGCGTCAATATTGTACTATATTCATAATTTTCTAATTGTAAACGTTTACAAGCAAATTTCCGATTCCAAAAAGCATGTAAGCAACTGATACACAGATACAGTTTTAGAATACTGTTTTATTCTTGTTGAATAGTGGACTATAAACCACTCATCCTAATTTCAATGTTATGTAAATGTTACATTGATTTTATTTAGTGTATACACACAGACACACACACACGCACACACACATACACATAAAATCATGCGCGCACGCGTGTGTGTAAGGATATAGTTATACAGAGAGAATAGAAAGAGGTCAATAGTACGGTTAAACACAATATGTATTTGAGCAAGCTTGTACAATAACATGCATTTGTTAACATTTTTCACACAAGATGACTGTATTAATGACAGCAGGGATATATACAAAATAAACTATAAATGAGAATCCGTGTAGAATTCAATTTTGCTGCAGAAATAAGATTACGGGCAATCTTGCTTCTGTACTTCCAAAACGCTGCAAGTCTCAACTATCACCCACTACATTCAGTAAGTGCCGTCTCCAGCGGGACAGTGTGTGATAAAAAGCGTGCCTTAATATTCTTGGGCCGTACACATTCAGTATGGCCCCGAGTAAAATTGTTTTGGGAATAATGTAGCGAGTATAATTGCTCTGAGTAAGTCATAAATTTCATACATGAAATAGAAAATTGACATTTAATGTTAGATTCTCTTAAACGTGATCTGTGTGTTCTTAAGAAAGGAACATAGTTTTCATTTTCATGGCAAGGTGCAGACAATAACACGCTAAAAGGGTCGTGTAAAACAATGATTTTCCATTTTAAACCTCTTGTTGCCTTTGAACTGTGCTCAAGAAAGTTATTTGCAGCAATCATGTTCAGTATAGGATTTCATCAAGAGGTTATACACACACACACAAACACACACACACGCACGCACGCACACACATGCATTGCGAAAGAAAGACAATGTATATATTTACCGTGCTTTTTCTCTAGCGTACACAGGAGAAAATTTTATCCTTCGAGAGGAAACAGTCAAAAAATCACAGACTCAGGAATACAGAAATGGACAAGCATATAAAATATATTTTTGTCCATTTTATCACAGCGTTATGTCTTTTTTTATGGACTGATGAGTTAAAGCTGCTTTACATGTCGTAGCGTCTTTTGTACAGCATCAGTGACATTTTCACATCCTACTGATACAAAGTACATGTCATTGCTTTAGGGAGAGCGTTACAGATAGCGTCGGATCGGCAATAAATTAAAACCAACATGCAAAGGTTCATTAGAGCAAACCTTTGAGCGATATCCAATCAGAACGCAAATAATCAAACTCTTCCTAAGGCAGTTGTAGCAGTACTGGCGATTCTGTGTCAATTATGCATAGTGAAATCTTTAGTGAGGATACGTTAAAGATTAGTTTGAATCACATGACTATATGCTTTAGCAGTTTTCCTACTAGAAAGAAAATCGACATTAGAGGTTAATACTGCAAACATAACGAAGACGACTACTGATTATAAGATAACTGAGAAACTCGATACTTTCTCTATCAATGAAATTTTTGTTGGTCTGTTACAGCTACGACAAAAGATCCATTTATGTTCCGCAATCAAACACGTCATGTGATATTAACTTAAACTATTTTATACAGGTGCGTGTATTTTACATGCAGTACAAAGAATGTTCTTTTTTACCCCATTTTATATATATATATATATATATATATATATATATATATATATATATATATATATATATATATATATATATATATATATATATATACATATATATATATATATATATATATATATATATATATATATATATATATATATATATATATATATATATATATATATATATATATATAATACAGCTCTCTCTCTCTTTTTAATGTGCCACTCTTTACAATGCACCACTCTTTGCAATTTAGAACCATTATTCAAATTATAAAGTAGTATGACAATGGGACTTTTGGCTGTTAGATAATAATCTAGGTCAAAGCTTTCTATACCCCATGACTTTACCCAATGTTGGCCCTCACGTCACACTCAAGAGTCTGTATTATTTACCCATGTAAATTTTAGGTAGCAGATTATAATAGCATAGCTAGCATCAACTTTTTTGTGTTACAAAATCTTTTAGCGTAAACGAATCACGAAGTTAGAGTAAAGCGATACCGCCATAGCAAACTACGAAATTGATACAACCGTTGAGTCGGAAAAGTTCGCTTTTATATATGTTGACAATAGTGATGTCATTTTATAAAGAGATTAGATGCAACTTGCAAGCTTGAAGCATTTTGCAGATTAAAATCGGGTACTAGGAATAATTGTACTCCTCAAAAGCATAATGATTTTTAAAAAATAAAATATGTTTGCAATAACGGTAGGCGTCGCGTGAGATAATTCCACCAGTGGGTGTACCATTGAAATGTTACTCAGAGTTTTCCATAATCAGACAAATAAACTATTAAAGCTAGTAACAAATGGTGTTATTAATCGTCACTATAACTGGATTTAAAATATTTTACGGACATTCGTTTTGTGTAATAATATATATTGATCGCGACTATATTGCATGTAAATATTTTGTATTGATCGTGGCAGGATTTCAGTATAAGATATCTTGCAGAGAATTATTCCTGGTTGAAATATATTATGTTAGAGAATTACGTAGGTATTTATGTAGTGGCGGAAACTTCGCTTATTGACACGTAAATTATTTTGAAAGGATTTATGATATTAGCTAATTCGGTAATTATATTGCTCAATAGCGTGTTTATAAGATTAAATCGCTATTTTGCCTAAATATCTATAAAACAAAAATGGCAAACAGTAACATCTTGTCGAACATTAGAAATTTAATTTAAAATTGTGATCAGCTTAAATAAAATTGTTTTCACATTCGATATACCTGGAGTACAACCATAACAGTTGAGTTACCTCGAAAATACCCGTAGCAGTCGATTTATCTGTTGTACAACCGTAGCAGTCGAGTTCCCTGGGGTATAACAGTAACAGTCGAGTTACCTGGCAACAAACCATAACAGTCGATTTACCTGGAGTGAAACCGTAACAGTCAAGATAGATTGCATGCAATGGCATTACCTGGACAATTATATTGCAACTGTACTAATTCGATTTCAATCCAGATTAATTATATTTGTATTTAATATTCATTTTATTCAGTATATATATATTTGGCACTCAGTTATTTCTATTTAGTACTCAGTATATTTATATTTTATTTTATTCTATAATATTTATTTTATTAAATTGTACATTTCTGTTTAGTAAGCAATATATTCATGTTAAGTAATCCGTCTATTTATATTAAGCATTTAGTATACTTCTATTTAGTATATTTTATTTGAAACTCTTATCTGGTAGGAAAATATCATAAAGTCATGACGAAACACCGACGAATCACCAAACTTTAACATGTAGATGTTGTTGGAGACGTTTATTGAATTAAATTCAAATAAAGCATATCAAATCAAAATTCTGATTTTATTTTGGATTTAATGTAAATTATTTTTTGGTAAAATTTGCTGAGAGATGTATAATATGGTAACAGTACCCTAGGAGACCTGAAAGGTTATATCTTGCTGATTGGAACACGAGTTCTTGCTACTATGACTCATGAAAACGATTCCGTGCTACTATGACTGATGAAAACGAGTCCTTACTATGACTGATGAAAACGAGTCCTTACTATGACTGATCAAAACGAGTCCTTGCTACTATGACTGATCAAAATGAGTCCTTGCTATTATGACGGATGAAAACGAGTTCTTGCTACTGTGACGGATGAAAAAGAGCCCTTACTATGACTGATGAAAACGAGTCCTTGCTACTATGACTGATGAAAATGAGATATTGCTACTATGACGGATGAAAACAAGTTATTGCTAACATGACGGATGAAAACGAGTCCTTGCTACTATGACTGATAAAAACGAGTCCTTACTATGACTGATGAAAACGAATCCTTACTACTATGACTGATGAAAACGAGCCCTTGCTACTATGACTGATGAAAACGAGTTCCTGCTACTATGGCTGATGAAAACGAGTTCTTGCTACTACGGCTGATGAAAACGAGTTCTTTCTACTACGGCTGATGACAACGAGTTTTTTCTACAATGGCTGATGAAAACAAATTCTTGCTACTGTGGCTGATGAAAAAAGTTCTTTCTATGATGACTGCTAGAAACAAATTCCAAATACGATGGCTGATGCAAATGAGTTCTCTCTACGATGGCTGATAAAAACGAGTTATTGCTACAGTGACTACTAGAAAAAGTAGTTCCTACTACGATAGCTGATTAAAGCGAGTTCTTTATGTCGTGGCTGATTAAAACATGTTCATTCTATCATGGCTGATTAAAACGTTTTCATGATACGTTGATTGATGGAAACGAAAGTGTTCAACAACGGCGATGAATGCCATCTTCGCTAAGGATTGGATATAATAGTCCTATCTACATCTTGGCATATCGAGCAGATATTTCTGTCAGTAAGGTCTGTTAATTTAATTGGATGAGGCGGCAAGCCACCGCATCAAATCAAAATTAAGTCGTGCAACTTTGAACACTATTCCTACACGAACGAGAAAAGGGGAAAATGCAGCTTAAATGCATTGATAATAAGCAATTATCCACTGTCGGTCTGTGTTTACACAAATACCTTAAACGCAAATAGACCTGCAATTACTTCCCTTCGGTGAATAGTCATACTTTCGATGTTAAACCAACAAAGTATCATTTTTAGGTCAATTGCCTTCTTCATTTTCGGCCGATATTGGTTAGTTGGCATTATATACTAAGGGAGGCAATTCATGATATCTAATAGATATCGCTAGGATAAAGCACCAAAAAATCAATTCGATCCGCCAAAGTGTAGGCAGTGTTATCACATTAGACCACTCCGGTTGCCTAGTTGTTAAAGCATCCACCTTGGATACGTGAGTACTGGGTTCTAAATCATACCAAAGACTTATGATAATGGTACCGGCAGCTGCCTCTTTTGGCTCTCATCATTAAGAGGTTAGTACGAGGACTGGTAGAAATGGTGTCAGAATAATATGACAGGGTGGGACATCATGCTAATTGTCTGCAGCATGATGCCCCAGTGTTAGATATCTTTAGAAACTGTCACACTTCAGATATCGTAGCGATATGACTGAAAAATTGAGCTACTTTAAAAATCCAAATCACACACACACGCACGCACACGTACACACTATACACACACACGCACACTGAAAATAAAGCAAGCATTAGCGCACACGTGCCTCATTGGAAACAAGTTCTGATGACATGCAAAATGATTTCCTGTTTCCATTAAATATTACTTCATTTCTGATATCTAAAATTGCTTTTCTAAAAGCATTCACAACCTCATATAATTATGAATAATAAAATCGCTTTTAAAGAATAAATTTGTGTTTCTTTGATTACGTCTTGCACACAATCATCTCACTAAATCCTTTGAGTCTTCATCACGTTAAAAGTACAGCACACAGCTTGCAAACATTAACCATGATAAATGTGATCACTATGTTAAGCGGCTTCATTTGATGCTCTTCATCAAAGAAAGCTTGCTTATTTCTCGAATCTCGGGAGAAAAGCAAATCGTCTATGGTATAAAAAAGAAATCCGTTGCAAGCAACTGTGTTTTATGGAAGCAACACGTCAAATAACAAAGCCAACAGGATAACGTGGAAAAAATATAAATAGCAAAATATAAGGAAACAATTAGTGGATACCTGCCACGCTAATCTATCAGTCATCCTAGAGAAAACTCAAACATGTTCTTTGTTACAGAACTCTACCCACACGCATTTTTCCCAATCTTTCGACAATTATTTATCGGGTGAACGGGAAGATAATATTCTATCAATGTCGGTGTCAAAAATTCTCAAAATTGTATAACAGAGCAAATGTGATGAACACCAGATCCATCGAAAATATAACGAAAGCTACACGGCGTTAATATGATCAAGATGTCTTTTAGATTGACCTTGACAAGCCATCTCCCAGAAGCAGTGTATTTTGTCATGTGTTTGACAGCAAATCTACGATGATGACAAAAATGTATTTGATCATTAGGTACAGCGCGCTACAATACATTAAATCTACCTCATATGGTCTATCACTGCTGAGGAAAACAGGAGTGGCCTGAAAGCTTTATCATCTGCCATATATTTCGGTTATTCTCTAAAAATAAATCTATGATAGAAACAACAAAACTGTATTATCTGTAACAGTTTCTTAAGAACGGCACAAACGGTTAGTAATGGAAGCGAATGGCGATATTAATAGTATAAACTGAACAATCATTAAAGGTGAAAATACCGATTCACAATTAAAAGTATTAACGTCAAATTTTAATTCGTTTTTATTTCAGATTACTTAATTGTAACATAATATCAAGCATGAGCAGTTTATTCAAATTATTTGCACAATTATTGAAATTTGTGAATACTTTTCTCTTGTCAGATAATTTGTTTCTGTTTTTATGGCACTTTAATGCGTGGAATTTTTATGTGCGGGGGCGATCGGAGTATCCTGTTTTAGGACACACTACAGTTGCTGACTCAGCTGATACGAGTCATATTACAAATAAAAAGTATTACTAGAATGCTGATTACTTAGTTGATGTCAGTTATTCATCGACTTCAAATAAAATAAAACGCGACACTATAACCAGTCAAGCAGAAATCAAATTTGGACTGAAACTTTGATGGAAAGTACTTTTTTAAATACATAAATGTGTCTGGTGAAAGTTTTCTCTGTTACGGCTATATACAAATGATAGCTGTATTCAATTACCATAATAATTGATCATCGATCATAGCAAAGCCTTGTAACATAAACAAAATCATAATATAAACTAGGATGAAATCACCAACATTGTGTTATATAGAACGACGGTCGCCCTCATCGACCGTCGTTTTTTTTTCTCTCCAAAAGTATACATACCTTATCAATATCAATATGGCTGACCTCAGCTATGTTAACCATGAAACAGTCTTTTCGGGACTAGAGGGTGCAAAACATACGTTTGTATAACACCCAAGGTTTCAGTTCATATTGCTAGCTTTCTTTTCATGTTTTAAAATACTTATTTTCGATCGCAGGTAAGACAATGTGTACCAAATAGAGCGTGCATTTCAATCCCAGATTCTATAAATTTATTGTACATGCAAATAGCATAGAGTTGTCTTTAATAAGAATGATATAAAGTCTATCTTCTAATAGCATCATTTCTTCTGGAATTGATTTTACACACAAACACAAACACACACGCAAACACACACATGCAAACACACACACATACATACATACATGCATGCATGCATGCATGCATGCATGCATGCATGCATGCATGCATGCATGCATGCATGCATGCATACATACATACATACATACATACATACATACATACATACATACATACATACATACATACATACATACATACATACATACATACATACATACATACATACATACATACATACATACATACATACATACATACATACATACATACATACATACATACATACATACATACATATATATATATATATATATATATATATATATATATATATATATATATATATATATATATATATATATATATATATATATATATATATATATGGGAGGTGGGGTGTATGTGTTAGGGGGTTAACCATGGATTGATTGATGGATGGATGTATATATGGATCTATGTTTTATGGACTTGTGTAGGTAGGTAGGTAGGAAGTTAGGTGGATTAAATGCACATTAGCGCAGTACTTGCTATATCGTAACGATTAACAATTGAAAGTTAAAATAATGCAAATATAAAGAAGCGCGCATACAGACACACACACATACTCACACACACACACACACACACACACAATGCTCTCACCCACATACCAAAACAGCTAATAAACACACTAAACCCAAACAAATAACATTAAAGATAGAAAAATAGAATTGTTGTATCTTTGTTTAAATCGATTTTAAAGGTATATATTAGAAGTCTTTAATATTTATGTAATTTGCATACAAATGTTCGCTATAAAAAAATATTCCATTATCAACTAATAGTTTAAATTAACTTCATTAAAGTCTTCCTTGAAAAGAAGTCAATTAAAAAGTAATATTAGTAACAAAATATGAAAAATATGATCGTCGTTGTGAGATATTTATCTAGGAAAGGAAACGTTCTTTCTAGCGCGACAGAGAAATCTGACGTTCTAACTTTACTTATCTCAGTCTGGTTTTCTCAGTCTAGTTGTCGCAGTTGTGGTGTTTATGTGCTAGAAACTACTTTTGAAGGGACGAAACCTTTGATGTCTTCTGCTGCGTCAAAAGGATTTGTTATAAGCTCAAACAACATCAAAGACAACAACTGGTATATAACGAAAGGAATTTACTGACAAAGCAGTCAGATCTCTCCAAGTTAATAAAGCACCATACAAAACATTTTAAGAGAAACAGACACACATACGCACACGAAGTCGAGCTAAATGCTAGAGATCATAAAAAAGTAATAAGCTGCTAACGTCATCAGTGCTGATCACATGACTTAACTGTTTGAATCCTCGCATTTGGGTCATTATCATCAATTTATTAAACATTGTATGCTTTAAAAAAATGTCTCACGTTGGAATAAGGTGTGGGGGTAAAGTGCACAACAACATCAGTGAAGGGATATTTATTTAAGGCTAGACTGAAAACTAAGTTAAAAATATTTAGAGTTTAACAAGAGACAGAAGAGGTCAATGACAGGAGAGGACGAGAAAACACAAGGAATGAAAAAGCAAGAATATACAATAACCCCACATTTCTAGAGAGGTGTTGAATATCTACAAATGTTACAAGAAGAAACGTTATAGTGATTTGATTTTGATTCTATTAAAATCAAATAACCCATATAACCACATTGACGTACCTGGATCACATGAGCATTGAACTTTTACGGCCATCCGGTAAGGCAGTAAAGCTGAATCTCAACCGTGCGACAAAGAAATATAGCTGTTTTGATAACCGTACTTTTCTTGTCTCAGTCTTGTCTTGTCTTGCATATAACGAAATTTATTGTCTTGTCTCTTGTCTCACACCAGTCGTCTCAGTCCATGTGTCCACGCGCTCAGAACTACTTTGAAAAAAGTTAACCATGTTGTCTTCTCCTGTGCCTAAGGTAGTTGTTCTATAAAACAACAACAAAAAAATATATAAAAAACACATAGTAACTTTAGGTAAATCCATCTTTGAGAACACACCATACAAAACAATTTCGAAAGAGATAAAGACTCGCACGCACACGATGTCGAACTTTTTGGTATTTTGTTAGTTCGCTCCATACAACATTGTCAATATATCCTATGTGCAGTGCTGGCTCACATTTTCAGGTCAGCGTCATTAAATGTAGCTAAATCTACCTAACTAGTTTTAAATACTTTGTGTGAAACAAATTATATACTGTTAGCTACATTTAATGACTCTGGCTCTCCACTGTGCCTCAGTTGAATTAAAAATAAACCCACATTATTAAATGACAAATAATGCACTTTCCGGACAGAATGAATCAATTATCCGACAATATGTTAATTCATAGGTAAATTTCAATGTAGTACTTGCCATATTTCCAAGACAGAAGAATAAAGTTTCAAAAAATTCGTGAACTTGAAAGTTTAGCACATGATTATCCGCTAGGGTGTGTATTTGGAGGGTCTTTCTTATACGCGGGGGTAAATTTACAGTCAGTATTAAGGACACAAGTACGTCACAAGTATATCACAAACAGTTTTACCTCATCCAAAGAAAAGACTTTTATAATATAGTGACACAGATCTCCCATGAATAATCTATTGCAACATGTTATTCTTTGTTACAGTTTGTAATAACTACAGTAGAGCTAAGTACCGATTATCATTTCGTTTTTACAATATAACTTTTAAAAATTGGAATCATGAAAATAAAAATGTTTCTTGTAATAAATAGTCATCATTTATGGTTAATTTCATACAAAATTCATATACTAAATGTAATAATATATGAAGACTATGCAATGTCTTATGTTACTTTTCTTTGGCGCGTATAAACGCTGTACTTCGGATAACACGTCACGCAACAATTCTCATTAACATATTTGTATTAATGCACCGCATATAAACATTTTGAGCATGAACTATATTGCACAAGTAAGAGTGTTCTTTCTTACTTTAAATGATAATATTGGGTGAGTAAAAGAATCTACGTTAGTATTTGGACCGAGACAAGGAAATACCAGTTCGCAGGGTTATATTATATGTCTCTCTATTCGAACAAGTCTCATGGGGAGACAAACAATGTATCTCCTTGACTGGGATTTCCTTGTCTCGGTCCAAACTCCAACATAAATTCTATATGTATCACATATTATATAAACTCCAGAGTTAGCAACTGTATATGTTAGAAACTAAAACAAAAACAATGTTCCAGAAACACATTATGCATATCAGTGGCTATAGAAATCTCAAGTCTTAACTACCAGACATTTGGCAACAACCAGAAGTGTGTTATGTCAAACCTACTTTCTTCAAACTTTGTTAAACTTGTCAAATACTCTTCTTGCACTCCAGTTTAATCAAAACTAATAACAATGATTTCAAATGCAAACTCCTGCACTTCACAATTAATCCACACGCTATTCTACGAGAAGATTCCCCTGTGTCGTATCAATGCACTAGTAATGAACAACACGTGCAATATTTCCAGGAAAGAAACATAAGTGTTATAGAAAAATCATGAATTAAAAATCTCCTGATATTGTTCAATTGGGCATTGCAGTTAAGGGGCTTTTAATGCATGGTTGTAAATTTACAGCCAATATCAATTACAACATCAGCATGTCACGTACAATCTCGCGTCTCTCAATGAAAAGAGGAATTATAATCGATAGCAACACGGATATCTAATTCTCTGAGAATAATACAGTACATACAAATCGTACTTCAGTCACAACACATGTTGGATAGATATTTGTACCCAGTATCGTATCATATCAATGGCTAGCATAGAACGTATCCAAATTAGAATTAATAAAAGTTAAAAGTTGTCTTTATAAAAGACCTTAATTATTTATTTTTATATGATATCCATATAATAAATGTGATAATACAGTATTAATATCAATTGTTTAATGTTTCTATTTTATTCTGCGCAGAACCTGTGTATGTAGAGTCGACAGGTCACCAATCTATATTCATATTAATTAACAGTGTTTAGAACTTGTTACCACATTGCACGTGGTTTGAGACGCTCGTGGTGCAATAAGGACAGCACGTAACATTCCTAACTTGCTTTTATCATGCTGTTATTTTTCCCTAGAGTGATATATATATATATATATATATATATATATATATATATATATATATATATATATATATATATATATATATATATATATATATATATATTAAAATACCCAACTGCATAGAAACAACAATGAAAATGAAATTATATTGCATTTCAGAGATTAAAAGCAATATATATAAATCTTATACACTAAATTTAAATGATTATCCAATCTGATATACTCATGTGTACACGAAATATCAACTTCATTAACCCTAGTAAACGTTCTAACCGCTCCGAAGGCCTAAAGTGGTTAGAGCGTCTGCATCGGATGCCGGAGATCGCGAGTTACAGACCCCGTCCGATTATACCAAATATGAATAAAACTCGTGTGATCAGCTGACTCGCTTGGTGCTTGGCATTAAGAGGTTAATGTTAGGACTCTTTGGCTGGTGCCAGGATAATGTCACTGATCCTAGGTCAGTGGCATTAAGTCATAGTGCTAGACATCACTATAGAGTAGCGATATGGCTGAAAATGTTTCTAAAGCTGAGTCAAAAGTCAAATCACACAGACATACAGAAGCACACACAGCAAAGATTCAAAATAGAAATACATCAACCATGAGATGACAGATCCAGCTGAAAAAAAAATTGGCAAATAACAAAAGAACATACAAATTAGGAACAAAATATCTAATGGACACATAGTCTACTAACAGGTACCATTTGATCCTTCGTGCTGGTACTATTTTTACCCATCTATGAAAGACCAAATGCATGCCTAAAATTACATTGTACTTGCTTCTCTCCATCATTAATCTTTAATAAAATATAATATTATTCAAATATTATCCCCAAGGATAATTTACGCTCTCATAATTATAACAATTGACTACTAATTTATATTGAAATGTTTCTCGCAGAAGTACTAGTTTTTATTTCAGTATTGTGGATGGTCTGTTTCAAAAGCAAAAATGGGCGCGATAACTGGGAGACAAATGGTATTTATTTTCATTTTTTAAAAATTAAGCTCACGTCTTGAACACTGAAACAGATAAACCTTTCGCATATCACTATGAATTATTTTAAAAGAAAGTGACTGATTAACGAAGTGCTTTATACTCTTGTATCATAAGTTGAATAATATGGCGTTTCTCACATACAAAATTCAAAATAATTATTAGATAGATTTACACGTCTGTTTTATAAACAAAGGTGCATTGTTTATTGGACAGTAAAAAGCAGACCTTGTTGTGTTTGATATATTTAATTTACATTGTGTAAGTGAGTTATGTCCGTGATTGGGGTAGTGCTCTGGCTTACCCCCCCCCCAACAAATTTAAACAAGATGTTTACTGCAAATAATGTTCAACGCCTGGCCTTGTTTACGAATTAGCGAATATTTCCACATCATTTTATTGTCTTGGGTCAGTTGACAGTTAGGATACAAAGAACTTTTACTAAACAATTATTTATTCCTGTTTCTGAATTCAATCTGCAGAATCTCTCACTGTTGAGTTCAGATATATTTGGATAAGGATCATTTATATTAATTCTTCGCTGGAATTATGAAGTGCTCATCGAATATGAGGAATGAAACCATGCTTTGTGATTATATCTAATTCATTTAAAGGAGTTTTAGATTATATCATAGTGATAAATCATGACTATTGGTACATCGACACATTGATGACTATATGTACATCAGCTCATTCAGCATTGGAAATTGTTCGGAACCTGCAATCATTTGGATTTGTGTTAGAACATTTAGTATTATTTGGGATCTAATTAAAAGTACTGTAAGGTCATCTACAATTTTCTCTTAGTAAATTAAAGGAATACAATATTTGCTAACTGAAATAAACTTGTTTATTTCGCTTCTTTCTGTTACTTAATTTAAGAGCAAAGACTGGTAACAGTATATTTATTTAAAGCTTCTGAGTCTCTCGGTAAAATGATCGCTCCTGACTGAAAACAAACAGCGGTGAAATATTGAAAGAAACGTAACTACCACACGAGGTCGTACTCTTGATAATCCTCAATAATGGCAGGAAATTTAAAACCTCTTCTTTATGTCACTTTTGGGATATTTGGCACTTAACATTATCCTTTATATATTATTTTTATAGGTTTGATCATGCAAGCTTGAGACAGTATAGGAAAAGTGAAGCGTTGGGGATGATCAACTGTAAATTTATTCTCAATGTTGATCACGTAAAGACGAAATGAAAAGTAAAACCAAATATAAATGACAAAGATTCGGCATCAAAAGGTGGGTGCTGAAAATGTTTTGGATAAATAACAGTAACTCATCTAATGCGTACACTAAAGCATTTCTTAAAAGTGGTTGCAGTTTGCTGTGTAATTTTGACATTTACTATTTTGTGACATTGTTCAACATAAAGCGCTTCTTTCTTTTTAACTTAAAATTGTGAAATGACCATGCATAAGCATAATAATAATAATAATAATAATAATAATAATAATAATAATAATAATAATAATAATAATAATAATAATAATAATAATAATAATAATGATAATAATAAAATTTATTATTATTATTATTATTATTATTATTATTATTATCATTATTATTATTATTATTATTATTATTATTATTATTATTATTATTATTATTATTATTATTATTATTATTATTTTCCGACTTTGGTGGATATTGATGAGAGAATTAAAGCATTTAACAGTTTAAACTTTGTAAACTTTTGTTTCGTTTATCAGATAAAAAATGCCATAATCTTTCTAGGTACAGAAGAAATTAATGCAAGTAAATTTTAATTAATTCCCCCTCGAAAAAAAAAAAACAATAAATAAACTCCGTCGTATTATCTGGCATCATGGTTTTGTCATGTGTTTGCGAGCTTGTTTGAGGTTATTAAGTTTATAAATGATTGAAGGAAGGAACCTGCCGTATCAAAAAATGTGTCCGTAGGTTCAAAAATTGGAAGAAAGTAGTCCTTCTTGAGACGGAAATTTACACGTGATGGAATGAAAATGCTAACGAAGTTGTACGTGTCACTGAGTAGGCATGAATGCCAATATCTCATCAAATTTCTCTACCAAATATATATATATTTGCTAGAGTTAAGGAGGTTGCTGTTTCGGGGTGCATGTTGGGTGAAAATAGAAAACACTGTAAGAATAAAATATTAAAAATTCCTACTAGCCACCGCAGGTTACACCATGATTATTATAACCCAGAGTTTTGGACTGACTATCAATTATATCAGACTGATTAAATATACGATTCTTCATTTTAATGTTGCTTTTATAATACATCAGAACAAACTGTTGTTATTTAAGATAGAAGGTAGGACCAAATAATAAATCCAACCTCGAAGAAAATTAAACAAGGTCTTTTAACATCACCCAACTTTAAAACTGCTTGCAACTTGCAATACTGGTAACAGAACAGTAACTAAACACGGAATAACATGTTGACAGAAATAACCCACCTGAAGCAATTTTGTTTACATTAAGCAATGAAACTAGCAATGAAACTAGCAATGAAACTAGCAATGAAACTAACAATGAAACTAGCAATGAAACTAGCAATGAAACTAGCAATGAAACTAACAATGAAACTAGCAATAAAACTAGCAATGAAACTAGCAATGAAACTAGCAATGAAACTGAACAATGAAACAAATGCAAGCTAAATGTGGAAATCTTACAGATATTGTAAAGGACTTGAAAGTTGGATATATCAAGTTTAGTTGTGTCCAACACAAATTTCATCTCAGGTTGTAGATTATTGTGGATTGTAATACAAGTGCCCACCCCACCCTACCCCACCCCACCCCAGCTAAATGAATTGAAACAAATTATATGTATTTTTATAAAATTTTCATCAATGAACAACACTAATAGAGTCCAATATTTGTGCCAAATTGATGGTCTAGAGGTTAATACAAAACATAGTCACTGATGTCACGTGCAAGTTCTCATGGGAGTAATTTGCACTTGCACGTGTTACGTTTCTGGCATGCAAGAGAAAGGATTCTGTACCGTTGAGGCTGACAAAACTTGTGTCATAAGATATTGATACTCTGTCAGACTTTCCGAAACATCATATGATGTGTCACATGCTAACTGTCAATACCATGATAGACTTTGTTATAACATATAATCACGATTAATTTAACCTGGCATGCATGCTTATTCTGCCAATTGCAATTGACCTTTGCAGGAAGCTACCAGTATGGTGAAATTCGGAATTAATTTGGAACGTAGTTAAGTTGAAATAATGCCCTTTCAGATGTTCTCTTTCTTCAAATGGCCTTTTCAAAATTAGATATTACAGCATCTCATCATCTGTTGTCAAAACAAAATATTAATTCTTCTCTTCCATATATTGATAGTGCTGGTGTGTGAAAGTGCATACTAAATAACTGAGCTCTTCTTGCTTGAAACGGATAGTATAACATCATATTTTCAATTACACGTTTTCTGTTCCTTATAATTATTTCCTGGGAATATTGATCATCCGTAGAAAAACGTATTATTATCAACAAATCTAGAAGAAATATCATGCAAACATGTTATCATTCATATTGATGTAAATTATTGTTTCATTCATTCAATTACTCTTGTGTCCAACTACATGACTGCATCTAATATCTTCACATTTCAAGTTGTATCAATGACTAAAAAAATAAAAATATGGACATTATCCATATAATAAACTCCTTTGTACCTGCTGTTACTGTTGCATCTTCTCCAATAAGATCAACTTGTTGGCACAGGAGAGGGTTATACTAACCTTGAGGTAAATGCACAGATTTTTAAACAGCGGGGAAGTATGTCTCTACAAACTGGGAATGCTGGGAAACCTGAATATTGAATTATCTATGACTGCTGAAGTAGATTTGTTTCATAAGCAATACATGAAGTTTTATTAAAATATCAGAACAGTAAAACAGAGAAAAACACAAAATTTACCACTGGTATACATACATACATACATACATACATACATACATACATACATACATACATACATACATACATACATACATACATACATACATACATACATACATACATACATACATACATAAATACATACATACATACATACATACATACATACATACATACATACATACATACATACATACATACATACATACATACATACATACATACATACATACATACATACATACATACATACATACATACATACATACATACATACATACATACATACATACCCGTGCTGACAGCTTGTTTATCTACCCATCCGTTCCTCAATCACTGTTTTCATTGAAGTCGCGACCCATACTGGTTAAGAGAGAGAGAGAGAGAGAGAGAGAGAGAGAGAGAGAGAGAGAGAGAGAGAGAGAGAGAGAGAGAGAGAGAGAGAGAGAGAGAGAGAGAGAGAGAGTAAAAATATTTTATGTGATGCATTAAGTAGGACCAAATGACGACAACGCAGAAACCTGAATCATGAAGGAGTTGACGACAACGAAGTTTTTGTATCCAGAATCATCGAGAAGTTCTCGACAATGAATATTTGTATCTGAATTATGGAGCAGGGGAATGGTGGGGTAAGCAGATCTGAAATGTTAGGGCATTGCTTCCAACACTAGAATTTGCTCCAAACAGTATATTTTGACAAACTTATAATGAACAAGTTACTATTTGCTTATTGATGATGGAGATATGCTTCTCTCATACCAATATATGTATGATACTGATCGGCAATATTTGTGAGTCGTGATGGATCAATATTTTGAAAGTCATTTTGAATAAGTCTGTTACAAACACGTGTGCACTTATCTACACTGTAGAGTACGTCATTATACATACGACGTCATTAAGATCAGTGATATTTCTTGCAGATTTGCAACAAAAGGAAGTCTTTCGCTTGCTGTTATCAATATTATGTGTTTTATTTTCATAATAATAGTTTTTGTAAGGGTAATTTAGTCAGATAAATTTTAATGCTAATATCCTATTATAGTGATTCATCACTTTAAAATGAGCCATGTATCAAGTGCATCGTTTCATTCATAAAATTATAAAGTTGAATCTCACTGTCAGTACAGTTAATCACGTGACAAGGCATGATTTTTGAAAGGTCAAAATGACATACTTTTTGATTAGTCATTGTTAGATCAGATAATCTGTTAGCGATAAAATGTGATGCAAAAACAAATCCCACGAACATTATTCATTCAGGTCTCGAATCGCATTCTTTCTCTCCAATCCTTATTGGAATTCTATATGATACAATTATTTTGTAGGAGTAGTTATTCTTAGCACTGATATCGACTTTTGAGAGTTATATTGTGAACCTGATTCATTTATTCAATATGACAATTAATTAGAATTGCAAGCTATAAAATTCATTTAAGGATTATTTTTATTTATATATGCCAGGAGATTACTGTGGATTCATTTAAATACATTTGTGGGATCATGACATTGTGGTTCCATGTATTTGTATAGTTGATACGTTATTATAATGCAGATAATTATTTGAAATGCATTTGGAACTCATTTGCATTATTCTAACTTCTGGAAATTATAGAACATTTACGATATTAGGAATTTATTCACCATAGTGTTGGTTAGTTTAAATTTTTTAACTTTGTATTTTCTTACCTCCAACCGACGAATTTCGACTCAGAGTTGCTTGTGGTCAGAATTGGCTGGCAAGAGCTCAGAAAAGACTAGCTCCTGCCAATAATTTTTGAGCCTCGAGTTGGACATGTGCACGCTATGTATACTGTTATTTTCATCCATCACCCAACCGTCTTAGGTTTTGAGTAATGTGCACGCATAAAGATCAAAGTCACAAATGAATTTAGCAAAGAATTTGTCTGCAAAGGAGATTACTGAAACATGGACATATAGAGCTGAGTAATTAAATGCAACTTCAAGGAAATTCAGCAAGCTAATGGAAGCTATTTATTTTGAAATTCTATTAATAAGTGATGCTCTTATTTGGCCGTATTATTCTGGTTTCAAGTAAAAGGTAAATCTAATGCAATACTTGCCAGAATCAATAGTTTAGTCTATTAGTTATATTTCACATACAACACAACTGAAAGGCCCGCGATTCCTAAATAAAAAACAGTGTTTCAACTGGAGATGTGACAGCATTTATATAGGGTATTATTGCAACAAGGCAGAACAGAAGTCTTGCATGTGCAAAAATAATATTTCCTATAGGCCTTATAAAAACACCTCTTAAACACATATTTGTCCAGCTATCTGTTAATCGTCCGTAATATGAATGGCCGATATGATATGTAGGCATAAAGATTTTATGCCAAGCAAATTAATTTTTTTGGACTGTTTTTGGTGATGTTTTAGAAACTAACAAATACAAATTGTCTGGTGGCAATTAATTAAATATATTTACTTTAAAGTACTTTTAGGTAGTTTGTTGTTTTCTTGTGTTAGGTTTAAAGCATTTCTCAGTGCAAGAGAGGCTATACAATGAAGCCATTATGACTAGTGTAGGAACACAAAGGAAAGCCAGATAAGTTGTAATTGTTGTAGGGTTTAACGCCATTTTTCAGCACAAGATAGGCTATTAATGGCAACCCGAATTAATGGTGGAGGAAGAACCCATGAAAACCCCAGAAAGAACCACCAAACCACGAAAAGCTACTGGCAAGTTTTCTCATATACACACATTGGCCGAATCCAAGACTCGTACTCAACGCGGACAGAGGTGAGATGGCAGTGATAGCTAAAGGCGAGTGCTTTAGACCATCGGCCACAAGGATCCCACTTTGTGTGGCATTATCAATTATAGTACTGTCATTTATAATTAATAACAATGTATGGAATCGACTGTGGTCATCTGTAGTCATATGCCCTGTTGGGTACAGAAACCTGAATTACATCTTTTTTATATTTTCCTTAACCGTGGAACTTTTCTGGCAAGCTAAGGATTATACGGCTACAAAGACTTTTGGCGGACATTAATCGGAACATTCACTAATGGTCATCACTTGTTGTATAAACGGTCATCACTTGTTGTATAAACGGTCATTACTTGTTGTATAAACGGTCATCACTTGCTTCTATAAACGGTCATCACTTGTTTGTTTAAACGGTCATTACTTGTTGTATAAACAGTCATCACTTGTTGTATAAACGGTCATCACTTGTTGTATAAACGGTCATCACTTGCTTGTATAAACGGTCATCACTTGCTGTATAAACGGTCATCACTTGCTGTATAAACGGTCATTACTTGTTGTAAAAACAGTCATCACTTGTTGTATAAACGGTCATCACTTGCTTGTATAAACAGTCATCACTTGTATAAACGGTCATCACTTGTATAAACGGTCATCACTTGTTGTACAAACGGTCATCACTTGTATAAACGGTCATTACTTGTCTAAACGGTCATCACTTGTTATATAAACGTTCATCACTTGCTGTATAAACGGTCATCACTTGTATAAACGGTCATTACTTGTCTAAACGGTCATCACTTGTTGTATAAACGGTCATCAATTGCTGTATAAACGGTCATCACTTGTATAAACGGTCATCACTTGTATAAACGGTCATCACTTGCTTCTATAAACGGTCATCACTTGTTTGTATAAACGGTCATTACTTGTTGTATAAACAGTCATCACTTGTTGTATAAACGGTCATCACTTGTTGTATAAACGGTCATCACTTGCTTGTATAAACGGTCATCACTTGCTGTATAAACGGTCATTACTTGTCTAAACGGTCATTACTTGTTGTAAAAACAGTCATCACTTGTTGTATAAACGGTCATCACTTGCTTGTATAAACAGTCATCACTTGTATAAACGGTCATCACTTGCATAAACGGTCATCACTTGTTGTATAAACGGTCATCACTTGTATAAACGGTCATTACTTGTCTAAACGGTCATCACTTGTATAAACGTTCATCACTTGCTGTATAAACGGTCATCACTTGTATAAACGGTCATCACTTGTATAAACGGTCATCACTTGTATAAACGGTCATCGCTTGCTGTATATACGGTTATCATTTGTTGAATAAACAGTCAAGAATAGCATTCGTTTCGATTCATTGTCATAACTGTATGGAAATTGGCAATTCAGTTACTCGGAATTATCAATTTCAATAATTTGAAGTTTACAAAGTTGATTGTATATTCTGGTTAACCATCCATTTAACGAATCGAATGATGTATATTCTTGTTAAAATACCAAGGTTTAGTACCAACTAACATTGTTCCAAAGAACGGGCTACTTCGGAAGTATCGGTAATTAGTTCCGTGACATACGACTTGTTTAACCTCAATCTCCAAGTTGTGAATAAAAGCAAATCAGAAAAATTGCACACACACACACACACACACGCACACGCACACACACACGCGCACATACACACATGACAAAGGAAAAAAGAAAGATACAAATGATCATGAGAGATATCCCTGTCCATCGATAAGCTGATTCAACTGGCGCCTTATTGAAAACTGTCAAGACATTTATTTCGATTACTTTACTATTATCAAAAGTCACAATAAGGATCAGAAGACTAAATGTCTCCTAGAAATAACGACTTTTTAGCAACAATAAAGATAGCAGATCATTTGTAATATATTCCGTCTCTCAATGCTTTAGGGAATAAACAAATCTTGACAAGAAAGCATTGCTGAATGAAAACATTTCCTCACTAATGTGATTTGCATCAAGGACCAAGGAAACATAAACTGAGTCTTAATAAATCTCCAAAGCAAAGCCTCAGCAGAGAATCAATCCAAGCATTTCCCTTGTGCCGATGACTCTATACCATGGACGTGGATGGACTAATAAACATTTCGTCTGTCATATCCACATTCTGGTAAGTTACGTCCAATGCCATCTATAATTTGTAGACGGGGATTTCACATAATAGGGTTTTGTACTTGCGGTAACAGAAACATCTTGCTAGAGGAAGACCACATAGAAAGAAGATGTATGCTTGACAGTAGGTATGAAGCCACTGTGATTATGGTCTTGTCTAAATTGCTCCCAGTTGATGAGGAAGAAGGGAAAACACGATTCTACTTTTCTGTGTGTTTTCTATTCGGAAGAAATAGTACGAATTAAAAGATAACGATGTGAATACAAAGCTGAGAATAAGTTGATAGCAAATAATGAACAAACATACATAACAGAAGCGTTCATTCTCATCTACATTTTTACTGTATTACAATCATAACAAATTAAGTGTATATATAGCCCATCATAAAGGAAAGCATCATGTGCAAACAAATGTGTGCGTAAATTAAAATTGCTGAATAAAAAGTAAAAAATTAACACTTCGTAAGTTTAACTCGCGATATATGGAAATAGCTCTAAACATGGCAAAACTGAGAATCGCTATAAACACTGCAATAATTAAAGTGCGATGTAAGGAAAAATCAATAAACACTATCTGGTAGAATCATCCAGTGTGATTATTTTAGGCAGGTTGTTTGGTACTTTACTGAATCTCCCGTTTGATAATAAGTTATCTACCTGATAATATGATATCTGTTTAGTTATAAAATATCCGTTTGTTAATATAATATCCGTTTAATAACGTATGATTGATAATATGTTTCCTTTTTGATAATTCGATATCCGTTTAATAATGTTATGTACATTTCGCATTTAGAAGATATTAATAAAGACTGTAATTTACGACACTGCTATCCCATTAGAAGTACTAGCGTCGGATTTCTAGGTTGTTTGGGGATTTCAAAGAACCCTCCAGCTGAATCCCAATAACAGGATATCTAGCAGAGCAGAAAAAATGCTAGCCCATGATTCTAGGAAACTCAGCATGGCTAGATACAACAATAACGATATCAACTGCTTCATTTTGTTTCATAGAAACAATTGAGCTGAATAGTGTTGACCCTCATTCTACAATTACTATTATTTCACTTAACATTGTAACATTGAAGATAATTTAGAACAAGTCTCTAGCTGTCACACCTGTCTATTTCGTTTTGCACTGTTAATCTGTTATCGCGTGTAATGATGTCTGATGTGAGTTGCAATAAAGATCTAAATCAGCATGAAGATAGTTTCGAAGGCCCAAGTGCCGCACGATCTATATTATCTCTCAGGGCACCTTGTGATGCCAATCATTTTGCAGGCCACAGGATAGGGCTTGGCGGGCCTCATGTTTAAGACTCCTGATCTAAATTTACTATGGTTTGAATTGTAGATCCTTAAGGACTTTGATGGTGGAGAGAGGAAATATTTCTAAAAAAACAAAACAAATATAAAACTACAAAACGAAATAGTCTGCTTTAAAGAATGGAGGCTTAGGTAAACACGCTATTGTAGTTGAATGCCATCAGCTGCACGTACACACAACACAAAAATTAGGACAACAACACACTTATTAAATTAACTATGATCCTTTTGTGAATTTTTCTTATTTATATTATTAATTCCTTCGTTTAGATGAGAAAAATAAATCTTAAAAGTCATACAGATGAGGTTATTTGAAAACATCAGTGATCTACTCACATGCACCCTTAATTAAGGAATTTATTATTTCGTTTTGAAAAAAAAATATTTATCAAATTTTAACCTTCCAAATTTAATTTTTACTAACAAAGGGATAGATGTATTAATATGTGCAAAAAGTTTTACTGTCTAATGAAAGTGTTAACGTACATATAAATGGGTCAACCGGAGGATCATTAAATTCAATTGTATCTGAAAATGATTGTTTTTATTTTAATGACCTAACAACTATTAAATCAGTTCTTTACTTATTTGGTTGGAATGAATTTATCTTCTAATAATCTGACACGTTTTTTGATTAATTTTTCAAAAGACGTATAAATGCTTAAATGTAGGTTATCTGATGTGTCACACTAAGCTGGTACGTACAGCATGATGTCCGATACGCCAGCTACAAAAACAGCTGGTACCGAATCCTTGTCATCCTAGTCACTTAAATAGACAGAAACATTGATTGCTTCCTGGCGATAACTAATTTTACAAACAATATCCTCCAACGTTGGTATGACACATGTCAGTGCCCCATTAAATATTAACAGAATCCATGAAACAAACGTCCTTGTCATAAGATCATAATTATCGCAAAGGCCCAAGTAGAACATCCTCGGCTCTTTCTGTCAAGTCGAGAAACAAACATCTGATGCAATTATGTTACAGAGAACTACATTTTAAACTAATCGTGTTCACATGAAATAACATGGTGGTGGAAAGAGCCAAAGTCATGCTCGAATCTCGAAAGGCCTTCGCTATCTTAACATAAGAGGTGCGTTCTGGCGAATCACCAAACATAATCAAATCGACGTGTGCTTCTACAACAAATTCCCAGTTTATCTCCGGACCTAATAGAAATGGCTTAACGATGTTATGATTGTATCTTGTCATGCATTTAGCAAGGGGAATAGCGCCATCTGCAACATGGTTATCATCGGTAATGTCCCCTTTGCTAATTAAACTCTGCCTACACAAAACAATTTGCAATACAAAGAAAACATCACGCCATGTACGATAAATCTCATTACTTGTATACGAGACATTTATTTCAAACTCATCTTTCGTGAAGGACATGCTTCTACTCTTTGTATTATTTGTAACCTTGTGTCTAAATAGATATTTTTCTTTTTTGATTAGCTCATTTGAAGACGTTTTCACAACAGTCAGAATTCAAAATTAGGTCGAGAGATTTACTTCCAGTTGTACTCAGTGAATATAGAGGTATAAAATAATAGCTAATGCGGAAAGGTTATTTAGTAAAAGTAGTCTGGAAAATGTAACGGTTTCTTTTCATGGTTTAAAAACATTGAGCTGGAATCATGTGATCTTAATGTAGAGATTCTAAATGAGTAATTATCCAGGCCCCTTTTGAAAGCTTTTGTTATTTAATGATTAGGAATGACGTTCGTTGATAACTCTTTTGTTACAAAGCGCGATTGTTGTTACGCTTTTTTATTGAAAGAACGGGTATACTATATCCGTTTTTGGATGGTTCGGATCATAGAAACATTGACTGTGTAATTTTCTCAGGCAGACACCACAAATCAAATGTTATAGCCATTGTTAGAAAGTAACGCTATAACAAAGTCTTTGGAATACACAGTAACAAGGAATTTATCATATATATATATATATATATATATATATATATATATATATATATATATATATATATATATATATATATATATATATATATATATATATATATATATATACTTTGTATTAAATTAGCTTCTAAAACAGTCTGAGAAGTACATTTTGTTTCATATATTTATTAAATCCACTGTCACTACTTGTATTGTAGCTTATTGATCTTATTTTCACGAGAGAATGACTGTCTCCCGTGTTAGTTATTTTCAGGCTGCAACGTTTTGGACGTTATCAAAACTGGGGTTTTGTGTTCACACGACTGGTGATGCATCCTGAAACGGTTGGCTCCCGCGTTCTAGCAAGCATTACATGAAAATATTTGGTTTAGTAGTTGTTTCGAGTAATTATTCTTGGCAATAGCTTGCAAACTCAATGAAAACTAAGTAATTTTTTCTACTACACACCTAAAACTCTTGGATTACGAATTTGATGATCTGCAGACCGAGCCACCATGCCTTGATGTTTGTGTGTGCATGTGTGTGTGTGTTTGTGTGTATGTGTGTGTGTGGAGAGATAGAGAGAGAGGGGTGAGAGAGAGAGAGAGAGAGAGAGAGAGAGAGAGAGAGAGAGAGAGAGAGAGAGAGAGAGAGAGAGAGAGAGAGAGAGAGAGAGAGAGAGAGAGAGAAACCATGTCAGCAAATATATCTTGGGACATTTTTCGATATATTGTGACCAATACAGTCCTATATTACGTTAAATCTACAACATCTTTACAAGATCTATTGGTCTAGCATTTCACATAATAAAACCCTTTCTAATTACATTATCAGAGTAAACAGAGTAAAGCAATTTACTCATTATGCCCTTTATCTCATTGAAAATACCGGAAATGCTTCGTGTACTCTCGGATCAAAGTATCTCAGGGGAGAAACGTCTGGTCTTACTTATCGACTATCTTTATTCCGTAATGTGGCAGATTGGCAGGAAATTCGTGTAGCAGACTTCCAAATCAGAGTGGATCAATTTTAAATTTATGGCAGTTGTGGTCCTAATTATTCGTGCTATAGAAGAAATGCAAGGACACGAAAATCAGATATAAAATTTGGAATACATCTAATTTAATGATCTATTTGCTGGCACAAAGCTGCAGATGTTAACGCTGTATCCTGCCAACTAGTCGGCTCACGCTCTTCCTTTCTCGACCAACATTAATGTACACTGGAATATTATTTGTTTCCCTATTATTTGCTAGTATTACTTTTGCGTTTTAATCTGAGCTATCAACTGACGCGGACGTTATTTTTGAATTTCTTAATAGCAGAGATACAGCACGGTTTACTAAACCTCGCAAGATGCGTAGTGGTTTTTTACAACTCAAGAATACCCGATGGTTCAAAGAAAAAAAGAATCTGTTTTAAGTCGTACAAGAATAAACACGGTGTGTAATCCTTTTAACATCAAAGACTTCGCTTTACCTTCGCAATATGTTCCGAATAATCAGGGGCTTCTCTCTTCGCGTGCAGTAGTGAGTAGCTGGAAAACTGAAAACCCGGATCTCTTTGCTCAGGTATGCGATTGCATTTTGTGTTCCACGGTACGTGTAATTTTCTGAGAATCAGACATGCGAAAATATGTATAAAATGACTCATTTAAAGAAACATAATAAAAAATAATATGTGATGTTGTCATTATTTTGAGTTAAATTTTTCTCCCAGTTTTATTTACGATGAGCTCTCTACATAGGCCGAGATATTAGTTTCATTATAACCGACAATGAACTGAAGATTTAAAAACAATAATCAATGTTGCAAAATTGACGAGCATGACACTATAACTAGAAAAATTATTTGTCTTGTTTTCAACTGACCGCAAACTCACTATGCAACAATGAGAACATTAGCTGAAAGAATTTATATTGACAGACATAAAGCATTATTTTAGTTTTAAAAGAATGAACTGATATAATAATACACAGTGACGGATAAATATTCCTGTCAGCATGGGGGAATGAAGTGGTGACAATATAATTCGATAAATCGACCCATAAATCTCTGTTGAAACTGATGCGTGATTTGTTGGTCTGATCTCAACTGTTCATTAAAATGTGCAGTTTTGCTGAATGCAAATCTTTCCGGAACATTCATGCGTAGTCTAGACAATTACTGTTACTCCATAAGAGCATATCCTGCACGAAATTTGAATTGCCACAGGATTTACAAGTCTCCAAACATTGGATTTGATTCGGAAATATTTTGTAATTATCACCAAGAGTGCCATTCAACTACCAATTGCTCCAGAGAAGCGTGAAATATTGGTGTTTAAAATATATACCATATGTTACAGACATGCTTTTCTGCAAACGTTTCTTCGATATTATGAATTATGTTAGCAGAGCCACAAACAGTTCATCAGCACTAATACATATTTAGGGATTTGATTTATCGGATAAGTGACAAAAGTCCTAGGAAAAATAATGCTGTTTTTTATTACTTTTGTTCCTGTTGTTTGTTTTTCTTCTTTTTTCTTTGTGTTTTTGTTTGTTTTCTTGTTGAATGCCACGCATGGTGTTGTGTGTAAGATTACGAACCAGACATTTACTACCCCGCTCTTTTGTATAGATAACAATTTTATTCTTGCTCCATTTTCTGCGATTCTGTTTCGCCTTTGCATCAACTTAAATCTTGACGTGAAAACATTAATGTTGCACACTCCTACAAAATTACAAACACACAGGCCATTATAATTTTATTTATTTTTAATCAACATGTGAAGGTCTGGTTGAATTCTAAGTGCCCAGCGTGGTACTATCTGAAACACGCCCGTAAAGAAATAACACAAGTATGATCAAGAGAGAAAAATTAAATCTGAGTGCGCAAAACGTATTTAAAATTTCCTCGTCCTTTGACTGAGATTGAGGACTTAAGAAATAAATTGCACCTTATCTATTCTACGCACAAATTGCAAGTTAACTATTTTCTTTATATACTCGCTATGTGTGTGAATGAGTGTGTGCTCTCACAATATAACTCTCTCTCTCTCTCTCTCTCTCTCTCTCTCTCTCTCTCTCTCTCTCTCTCTCTCTCTCTCTATATATATATATATATATATATATATATATATATACACACACACAGGGCTGGAGACTAACGGACGGAAACGGAAGTTAGTCCTCGACTAGTAGGTTTTCTCACGGATTAATAAATATATTCCAATACAAGTCCACCTGATTAATAAAAAATGAATACATGTAATTATTTTAAAGTTTGCTTTTGTCGTATTTTTTTAAGGAATTTCATAACAGAACTTTAGACAAATAACTTGCTATTTTTAGTTATTGAACTTGTTGTAACTCCAGAATGTTAATGTAGAGCAACTAGGAGCATTGTATTAAGCATTACAAATGGTGTGCAAAGTTTTTTTCTTGCACTGACCAGTTTTTATAGTTATGTCTCACTGGATAGTTTCGTTGTTTCTTTTTACCCCCTCCTCGTAATTTGTAAGGTAGAAGGCATGTGCCTAATTATCACAACCCTTGCATTTATAAATTCACACACAATCTAAATATGTAAGGTGGATTACATTTACATTGAGTTAGGCTTGAAAATGGGTTGGCTTGTTGGTGTCTACCTATCACAGCTAGACTATCATTGGAGAGCAAATGCATAACTTGGACTGCAAATGATTAGCCGATTTGTCTTACGTATTTACCTGTGTCTGCTAAAGAGGCAAATATCTGAAAGTCTACATGATTGAAAGGTATGTTAATTAGTTATTGTACTAGTGAACTTTAAAGGTGCATAATGTTCATACTGGTTCTTTGAGCAGCTTTACACATATTAAATGTATTCTGATATGACACAGGGCCTTACACGTAAAAAATGTATTTTGACGTGACATATATTAATACACATATCAAATGTATTCTGACGTGATATATATTGACTGGGCTTTACAAACATAAAATGTCTTCTGACATGACACAGGGTCTTACACGTAATAAATGTATTTTGACGTGACATATTGAAAGACCTTACACATATCAAATGTATTCTGACGTGATATATATATATATATATATATATATATATATATATATATATATATATATATATATATATATATATATATATATATATATATTGACGAGGCTTTACAAATATAAAATGTCTTCTGACATGGCACGGGTCCTTACATACAATAAATGTATTCTGACGTGGTATATATCAACAGCACCTTGCACATATGAAATCTTTTCTGACGTGACATATAACGACAGGGCCTTACACATCTTAAATGTATTCTGACGTGATACATATGCAAGACCCCACACACACATACACACACACATATCTATCTATCTATCTATCTATCTATCTATCTATCTATCTATCTATCTATCTATCTATCTATCTATCTATCTATCTATCTATCTATCTATCTATCTATCTATCTATCTATCTATCTATCTATCTATCTATCTATCTATCTATCTATCTCTCTATCTATCTATCTATCTCTCTCTCTATCTATCTATCTATCTATCTATCTATCTATCTATCTATCTATCTATCTATCTATCTATCTATCTATCTATCTATCTATCTATCTCTCTCTCTTTCTTTCTATATATATATATATATATATATATATATATATATATATATATATATATATATATATATATATATATATATATATATACACGGACTTGCATATGTTAAATATCTTCTGACGTGATGCAAATAAGTAGGGTCTAGCATATGTTAAATATCTTCTGATTTTATATATATATATATATATATATATATATATATATATATATATATATCTATATATATATATATATATATATATATATATATATATATATATATATATATATATATATATATATATATATATATATATATATCGATAGGGTCTTGAACATGTTATATGGCTTTACACATGTTAAATTAATATGGCTTTACACATGCTAAATGTCTTTCGATATATATCGATAGGGCCTTATCCATGTTAAATTTCTTCTGACATGATATTGCAATTATGACAATTACTGGCAGTCTTACTATGAAATTCCTACTTGTTGTCATGGAAACTGAAAATAAAACGAGCCGATGTGCAACTGGGGCACAAGCCACGACAATCACTCCCTAGAAGGAAATAAAATATTTCAACTTGTAATTGTATGGCATTTAAGGATTTTATGAACCTTTCCTTGGCTGATGTTCACATAATTGCATGGAATGGTAGATGCCACAAAATAGGCTGAACAAATGTAAAAATGAAAATATTCAACCAATATCCAAGGATACATTTTACAGACTGCCATTACGGGGCGCATATAATATATAATTAATACCTTATAAGATAATACATATTATATTATATATAATTAATACCTTATAAGATAATACATATTATATTATATTATATTATATTATATTATATTATATTATATTATATTATATTATATTATATTATATTATATTATATTATATTATATTATATTATATTATATTACAGATTATATTATATTATATTATGATATTATATTCCATATGATACTGAAAAATAATTTTAGTTGAATAATTAAACTTGGTAAAGCGTTTTAATTAATCCTGAGTTTATTAAATGAATATAGACGCATTATAGGTAAATAATACATTGGACAATAGTGCCAGTTGATTGGATCATGTATTTGGTTAAAAACGTAAAGCATTATGCAATTGTAAATCTGTATCTTATTTATGGTGGTAAAAAAGATAGTGAATCATTACTGAATAGCAAAACTATGCCTTATATACGGTGGTAGAAAGATAACAATGCCTTATGGAATAGTAAAGCTGTATCTTATTTACGGTGGTGAAAAAAGAGTCAAGCTTTATGAAATCTTAAAGCTGTATTTTATTTAGGGTGTTATAAAAAGAGTAAAGCCTTTTTATGGAATCGTACTCATTAACTCTTTTATGGCCGTAAAAGGACTACAGGGAATGCAACAGAAAGTCGCAGCAGAAAACTAAGATTGAAAGGTTCTTGAAGATAAATATTACACCGGTGTTTAAAGGCGTTATTGAACGAAACTCTCCTTTAATTTCCCTTCCTTCTTTAACAGGTTCATTTGTATTACTTCATAACCTTCTCACACCCATTAAGAATTCGCTGTGTTCAATCAGAGTCTTTGTGAAGAGGTTCCGAAGCTTTTAACGTCAAGTGAAAGGTAGATTGTTTTATTAACTTACCTCTTAAAAGTGAAAATATCTCTATAATTAACACCAGATAGAATTAAATAAAATATAATAATTACCTTGCTGAATTAAATCCTCTTCAGATCAGAACTATGTCATGTCCGCTCAAAACTAAAATAGAAATAAACTCATCGCTAATGCTAATAAAAAAGATTGTGTATTATTTCTCCCTTTTTTTTAATCGTAAATTCATCCAGTGTATATCCATCGAATCGAGCACCTGCTTAAGTACATCTTCTTGAGTAGTATCAAGTTGAAAGATTAGTTAACGAGTTCTTAATCACAATTGGTTCTTCTATGGACCAAATAACTTTAAGGAATAAGCGTTATAAAGATATATTATCTAGTACTCAATGAGAGAGGCGTTCTGTGAAGTAAATGTAAAGATAGAGATCGTGTCTTCAGTTTGGTAAATTTTCATCAGCTTTGTTCTCACCATCTGTATCCCATGTAACCAGGATGGACTGCTTTAAACAGTGCTGCTTGCGTTTTACTTGCCATTGTAAATTTCTGTGTGATTTCATCCTTTTGAACAAGACCTTTAACAGCTATATTGATTTTACGTAGGAGCTCCATACGAGTGATTAAAAGTGTATGTCTACTGACTAATATCCAGATGGGAAATGCTTTTGAAATACTATACTTCATGTGCTGTAATGTCTTCCGGTAGCAAAGAAACACAACGTAGGCAATTGGTGTAAACTGTGCTCATAATCCTGTAGCAAAGAAAATAAAATTACAGTCCATTGGTGTGCTAATAGTCCTGTAAATTTTACAATCGATGCAGTCTATTAATGTTAACTGTATTAATAGTCCAGTTTGCAAAGACATACGATGCGGTCCATTTTTGTAAATTGTACTAATAGTCCGGTAGTAAAAACAATACTTTACTAATAGTCCGGTAGCATAGACATACAATGCAGTACACTGGCATAAACTACTAATCGTCCGACAGCAAATTCATATGACGCAGCCCATTGGTGTAGGCTGAACACAGAATCGTGACAGGCATAATGTTCAAGTCTCTCTAAACATAATTGTCGTTGATGTAAAAACAATTCTGTAGGAAAATGTCGGTGGATTTAATCCTGGATAATGCTTATTTACCAATGTAATACAGCGTGTGCAAAAGAAACACCTCTTTCTACTGGATTAATGGTGCATGTAATTTAATCTGTTCTTAATTTGATTATTCTTAATTTTTAACTGCTTTGTACTTCGAAGACAAATTTAATTAAATTTGGGTTGGGCAAAGAAGAAAACTATAGAGAGACCATCATATCACATTGTTCAAAACAAAATAATATGATCAAGCTAAAAGGAAATGTATAAAGACATTAGAATGAAATTTTCATGTTTAACATGTTCTTTGTCAAAGTGATTTACCCGCTTCAGTTTGCTAGCGGACTCGTTAGTTTAGAAATGTCCAGATTGATTTAAACACTATATTGACCAATGACAAAGCTGACATGTATCATCAGAGAGTATATTAAATAATTTCGACAAAAAATTTAAAAATTCATGTTTCAATACTTTGAAGTGAGATTTTTTTACAAGTTAAGTGATAAAAATAACTAACTACTACTACTAATACTGATATTAATAAAAATAATAGGAACAGCAATAATGATGATGATGAAGATGGGGGTGATGATGGTGATGACGACGAGGACGAGTATGAAGATGATTATGGCGAACGAGAACCATGGTGACATATTACATTTACATTTTCGGTTATCAACACTAGTGACTATACACAGTTTACTCAGTAAGTTATTTAAAAACGAGACCGTACCATTTCGTATCGCCTTAAGTATATATTCTGTGATACTAGGAGATATCAGAATTGTCAAAACATGTTTATAGGTTATATTTTCATTTGTTTATTGATGAAGAGAAAGCCTATTGGAAATACGAGTGTTTTGTTTGTATACATTATTGTTAGTCTTTAATGCATTATAGAAACAATGATATAACATCTGGATACATTTAAAAAGACATGATGCAAGTAAATTGATTTTAACCAGGCTGGGCGATTTCTGATCTCATTCTAAGATCAACAAGCTGTATTCAAACAAGAAATACAACTAAAAATTGGACAATATATTCTAGCCATGTTCCTTAAATGACGTCATTTGACTGTATGTATGTATGTATGTATGTATGTATGTATGTATGTATGTATGTATGTATGTATGTATGTATGTATGTATGTATGTATGTATGTATGTATGTATGTATGTATGTATGTATGTATGTATGTATGTATGTATGTATGTATGTATGTATGTATGTATTTGTGTATACTGGGAGAAAACTAGTTTATGTACTATTTGCATTTATATCTCAACTTATAGCTGAGTTAGATTTTAGTGACTTTTTGTTGAGTGTGGGAAGCCGGAGTTTTGCACCCCCTTACAATCAGCAAATTTACAAGAGAAAACGCCGTAATGTACTGTATTTAGTGGATCTTATAAAAGTATCGATTAGTTTTGTAAAATGGATAAGCCTAAATTTATTATCATAAGAAATTATCTTGATATTTTGAGGTCTTGTAATTTCAGGTGCAAATTTTTATTTTTATTGAGAGTTTGGTTCGGGGTTTTTTTTTTCTTATTGGCTGGAGTAAAATATTAATGATTGACTTTGAAAAGGTGACTGAAGATTCATACAAATTTGAATTAAGAAAACCATGAATTTGTTAAATAATTCAAGATTCGTGACGTGTAGTCATCAGGTGATTAGAGTTTGTTTAATTAGTTATGTTCGACAAATAGGTAGGCAGATTAATAGATTTGATGAGTTAAATATACGCCAAATAAAAACAGATACTTCGAACATTTCCTTGTTATTCATTATCCGTTTTTATTCAACGAAAGCAAAATGAAATCAGCACATCTAAATTTATTAATTTCTGATTCAGACTGGATTTATATTTTTATTTCACATTCAATAGATATTAAGCCTCGTCTCAACATTTTTACAAACAGAGACATTAGTCGTATTAATTGACGCATCGTTCTCGTTATAAGCATTTTCCTGAGGAAATTGGATACATTATTGCAAGTGAATTGCAAGTAAATTGCATTGGATTACAGGCATAATTTGTTTTAGCTTAACATATACAATCTGATCTTTAATTTTATTTTTGAGCAATATATATATTTCTTGTCTTTCCGGTCGCTTATAACAAAGCAAAGATTTTTGAATGATATATAACCTCGCTAAGCACAGAATGCCAGATTATGCAATTTTTAAAACCTCACTTCACAGCCAGACGAGGACTTACAGTAGAGGTATGAACTGTATGGCTTTTGTTCAATCACAAGGGCATTTTCAAGTTAAATGGCAACTATTCTAAAATAGGCCAGGTCAATAATAATAAGAACAATAGTTTCCGCTCTTTCGCGAATAAATAGTCAATCTGCAGAACGTCACCACCACCACAACACTAGAAAATAAATAACGTATCAGTTATAAAAATAAATGGCCATGGATAATTTGTTTCAGCTTAAGTGTATTATTGTTCCTTCATTCTCTCCTTCCTCAGACTCAAGCGTTCGAATCCTACCATCGGTCCAGCCTGGAACAACCATAATGGTGTGTGTCTTTGGTCAAGGGACGTTACTCCAGTTGCTTCAGCATTAAATAACTTCCTTATGTTGCTGTGCCTTACAGAACCAAATCCTTCTTTCCTGCTTTTCTTCTTTTCCATGAGGGCCATGAAACTTATTACAAGCATAGCTCAGAACATATCTTCTAAACTTGGTCTTTCTACTTTATCTAAATCAAGGTAACACCACCATGCTCACGTCTTTTTTATTAGTCTGACCTCTACAATATAATACAAGCTAATCGTTCCCAAATCCTCCAAAATTCTATAAAATGGTGTAAAAGGAGGTAAGTACTGAATAAATAAACGTATAAATAAATAGACAAATGTACAAATAAATAAGAAAGTAATAAACAAATAAAAAAAAATAAACGTGTGTGTCTGATTTGGATCTTCATGGTACTTTTAACAATTTTTTAGTCATATCTCTACGATGTCAGCTGCATGACTGTTTATAGTGATGTCTAGCACTGGGTCATCATGCCGCAGACATATAGCACCCAGTCACATAATCTCAACACCAGATCGACCAGTCCTAACGTTAACCTCTTAATGTTAAGCGCTAAGCAAGGCAGCTGCTAGTACCGTTTTATGTCTTTTATTTGACTTGGCAGTGTTCGAACTCACGACCTCCTGCATCCGAAGCGGAAGCTCTAACAACTTAGGTCACCGAAGCGGTAAAGAATGATGCAATCTACGTTCTTATGAAAAAAAATCACGTACCTGTAACATTACATAACAATTATAAATTTTGCAATAAAACATATCTCTAACTCTAGAATAATTGGAACGAAAGGGCCATGATATCGGACATCCCTGTGCACTACACTAGTCTCGAACTTATTTAAAAGTTGTAAACGGTTACGGTGGCTTGTAAACGGTTACGGTGGCAGAGCTTATCTTGGAAATGTTTTCAATAATATTTACCTAGTCAAAGGGATATAGACTTAAAAGATATAAGCATGCGTCCATCATTATAATGTATGTCGATGTGGTCACTTGTGTGTTCTTTACTTCTCTTAAAGTTAATTGTTGTTCTAAAACTTTTACTACTGATATATTTTAATCAAAATATATACATTACACATCGCTGAATGCCTTCAACGGTCATCAAGAGACCTTCAAACGGAAAATATTATCGCTATGGACCTTTACAATGGAGTCTTGGTACTATACTTGGTGAAGTGAAGAGCACTTCGCATCTAATCGTCACAATATAGGGTAGCAGGAACTTTTTTAGGATGATCCAAATTAAGTGAATAATCGCCATTTAAATGAATGCTTTATCAGATTCTTATATACGACACACGTTGTTGAAATAATCGTACGGAATACAAGAAATACAACTAAAAATTGGACAATATATTCTAGCCATGTGACTTATCATGAAAGGCAACGTTTAGCTTAATTTGAAAAGTATTTTAGAAGCAAAGAGTAACGTGTTGATGTCAATTCTTAAACAAGGTCATTAGTTCATTTATAAATTTGATAGTAATCAGAAATAAAGCATGATTTTATAAGACAGTAGTAGTGACTCAGATCTCTAATTGAGACTCAAATCAGTAATTGTGACTTAAATCATAATTGAGACTCAAATCAGTAATTGTGACTTAAATCATAATTGAGACTCAAATCAGTAATTGTGACTTAAATCATTGAGACTAAAAACAGTAATAGTCTCTTTTTTCATGTAAAAGGTATAATATCTGTTTAGTTAGAATTTAATAAATTATGGATTATCCTTCATTGGATATAATTCATTGTATATTCTTCATTGGATATCATTCATTAAATATTCTTCATTGGGTTTCATTCATTGGGTATTCTTCATTGGATATCCTTAATTGGATATCCTTCATTGGATATTCTTCAATGCATATTTTTCATTGGATATTCTTCATTGGATATTCGTCATTATATATTCGTCATTGGATATCATTTATTGGATATTATTTATTAGATATCCTTCATTGTATATCCTTCATTGTATATCCTTCATTGGATATTCTTCATTGGATATTCTTCATTGGATATCATTCATTGGATATTCTTCATTGGATATCATTCATTGGGTATTCTTCATTGGATATTCTTCATTGGATATGCTTCATTGGATATCCTTCATTGGATATGCTTCATTGGATATCCTTCATTGGATATTCTTAATTTTACGACATTATTTTATAACATTGACACATGTTCAAGGCAGCTTCAAAATTTACAACAGCAGCCTATAAGCATCTTCTTCGAACATAATTTATATCTTGGATGTGAAATTGGCAGTATCACTAACTGAGCTACAGGAATAGGATGGAGTTTTTTTATTTTGATGCCTGAACATGCCTGTTAATATTAATGCGAGGTTTTGACTGTTCTGTGTGTGTGTGTGTGTGTGTGTTTGAGAGAGAGAGAGCATTCATAACTGTAGACTATACGTTCAGTCCTGAACTTTCTTGTATGTTCATTTTATTTCGTTCCATGTAATCATAATGCATCATTTTGCTACAATAACAAATTAAATCATTCACATGGATTCAAACCTTAGGATTGTAAACGCTCGTGTATCATGCTTGAGTTTTATCTCGTTCGTGAAAAAACTCTTCAGAGTTAGTGTTTACCAGTTTTATGAAAAGCATTACGATGTAAGATTATATTTTTTTTAGAAGTTTTAGTCCCGATGCTGGCCCTCCTATACTGATAATATTTTCTTCTGTAAATTCTAGAGTGAAAGAATGGAATTCACCTGACGCTGAAGATTTACCTATCAATTTATATTTCCAGTAATTTATCAACGTTTCAGAAACCTTTTATCTCAACTCTTTTTCTTAAAAGTGAATTTTAATCTTGTTGATTGATATATTAATACATCCAAGGAGAAATTATAAATAGATAAATACTTCACGGAAATTTAATTTAACTGCAGCACTAGAGAAAATGCGATAGGATATGAGAAGTATATAGAATGTCTTTTCCTTCCACCATACTCTTTGCAACAAGGTTTCCAAACACTAGATGCATCATGCTTCCAATTCAAACTATAATACATGCATTTAATGCTACATAAACTCAAATATTGTTATTGAAGGATATTTAATTTTAAATTTACAATTAAGGGTATTTACTTCAAAATGGGCAATAAAAGCCATTTAATTTTAAAATGTCCATCCATACTGTTCACAGGAGCAGTTTCACACCGAATATGTGCATGCTTGTACGTAAGCTACAGAAATGTTTTTGAGAGTGATGACGTTAATAAAAATTCAAACTTTGAGTTCATGTTAGCGATCCTCATTTAAACTGTAAGTATAAATTACTATTACCATGTCCATTGGCTGAATTTTATACGACTTGAAAATAGTTCTTTCTCTAATTTTCCCTGACCTAAAACATCAATGGAAATTATAGACAAATCACACAAAACGCATTCGTTAAGTCCTACTTTTTGTAAATGCTCAATGGTGGACGTGCTTAAAACTTTCCGTTGACGGTTACAGATTTGCACTATATACCATTCGTTCACATTACTTTATATCAACCGTTTTTCAAACAAATTTACTAGTTAAAACTCATTTGCAAACTATTTAAATTTTTTGATCAATTAGATTAAATATTTTGGCTAAGTTTTGAAGTTTACCAACCCTTTGTTTGTTAACTTGTGAAATGTTGCAAATAACAATATACCAGGCAAATAGATCATATTGTTATATAAAACAGGTTGGCGCGCTATGCTCAAGTTGGATGTAATACCATTAGCAATTATATCCGGTTCTGCGCCTAAAATGATCTTTATGCAACCATAATAAATAAGTGAAACAAATATTTAATTTGACATTGGAATGCATTTTTTCAGGGGACTATTTTTGAATGAGTGGTCTGTGGTGCATGTCTTTAGTGGTCTCTCACGTGTCACCTAAGTCAGCATGGGTTTGAGTATTGACTCAACCATTGTAGTGAGTCAGTTTCCATTTGCATTCCCTGGTTCAGAGTTTTTTTCTCCAGGTACTTGCCATCGTGTATAGTCTATCAATAATGATCTTGAACATCCTCATAACAGAAGTCCCTCCCTCACAAAAAATTAAAGAAGCAAAATAAAACAAAAAGAGAACAAGAACAAATACTCAAATCAATTATTTTAAACCGTCTTTTTCTTGCTGCATAAACGCATAATTTGTACATGTGATTCATCCTCGAAAGTTCAAGGATTTCTTAAGTTGTCGGCATTCGGAAACAGTGGCCAGAAGTGTGTATGGCTATAAAGTGGTTGTTTCCCTTAAACAATAACGTGCAAGTGTCGACAAAAACAGCTTTGCATAACGCACCTTCCCCAAAAATTTTAAAACAATAAGCAGAAATAATAAATGACCGAAGTTCGTGTCTGCGAGCCTGTGCATTGAAAAACTATGTGACGGCATGGCAGCAACTTCATGAATACGCATGCCTTAGACGATGAGTTTTATATATATATATATATATATATATATATATATATATATATATATATATATATATATATATATATATATATATATATATATATATATATATATATACTTCTCACTATAGTCTAACGCTACATCTCCGTTTGTTTGTACCCCTACCGATTTGAATAACTAAAATGTTTAATGTGATTAAAAATGCACAAACTAAGTCAATTGAATCATTGATTTATAATTTCTAACCGGACTGTGACCAGAATGGCAATAATACTTTCATTCTCTTGCACCTTGCATGCTTAACAGACTTTCCGTACAAACACAGAGCCATATTGCGTAGAATATGGTCTAATTATTTTTCCTCAGACAACATAATGAAGTAGTTCATCATATTGGGTTACTGCCGGATAATTCCATAAATTGCCATAACGTTGAGAGTTTGGAATTATATCCATATGAACACATGAACATAATTAATTTTTTTTTATCAAATCCACGTGAAATGCAAATTTATTGTTGTCATTCTTTTCCTTTGCTGAATTCGACATTGTAAACATCGGAAGCAGACGACATGTAGTTGTGCATATACCCCTTTGCTAAAAATGGACTTGTCCAGGAACTGGAAATGAATCTCGGGCATGCCCGTCTATGACAATGAAAACTTCCATTAAGCGTGAAACGCGGAGACGATGACGGTATTAAGGCAATTCTACTCATAGTCAGGTTAGAAAATAAAAATCAATAAAGGAATTGACAAAGTTCCTTGCACATATTATATATTAAATATTTCAATTATTGAAATCGGGAGGGGGTACAAACAAGCGAGTTGATATAATCGGACTATAACTGAGGACAATGGGTATATAATTTTCAAGGCACCTACAGGACAAACACTATCTAATATGCTTTGGTAATTCAGTGAACATCTTAAGATAGCAGATGATAGTGTCGTTAACTGGCTCTTTTCATTTTTCCTAACTGAAGTCCATGATTATACCTTTTTAAGCCATGGTTCTGTGATAATTAAAGACATTAATAATATAGCTTTGATATAGGTTTTTAGGGCTTGTGTTTTTTCTTAATAATAAAAAAGGCATGTACACCTTCCTCATTTAGTTTATAATATCTACATAATAAAATACCAATTATCAGTTTGAAAGCTTAGAAAGCCAACCATAACAGTAGATATGGGAGTACAAGGCATATAGTATATCCACAGAAAAACCAAGGTTGCAACTAACATCAAAGCTGTTTAGTAACTGATGTTTTTCAGAAAGGAAGTGCTTGCATTTTGCACTTTGAGCATCACTTTGTTTCGAAAATGATCCCCTGATGTGAAAAAATGCATGACTGAATTTGGGACTGGCGTAGATAAGCTTTTCTTACTACTAGTTTCCATTGACTTGTCGTGTCTAATACATTTTGATATTTATATCTTTTATCATAACTATCTAACAATATGGACCTCTTTGACTTCACTAGCTTATCTTTTTCCTTGCTGAATTTTTGTTGTATTAGGCGGGTTGATGCGGCATCAGATTTGGGCATACAAACTGACCCTTATGCGTATATAGTTCTATCAAAATTACAAGCTCTTTGAATGGAACATTAAGCCAGTCCATTATAAAATTACGCACTAAAACAGGCATTGTGGTGCTTGGGAAGAGAATTAATCTCGTTTACCATTCCTGTAACATGCATATTATAATTTATAGTTCCCGAATGTACAATATTAAAATAGATATTCTTATGGAAACGAGTCCAACTATTAAGTCATATTGTTCGAGATACACGCGTAGGCCTATCGTCATGATTGTTGATAACCAAGACATGGTTTGTATTTTAATGTAATTGGAGTACAGAGCTACGTACAAAAAAAAGTTCAAATGGTGATAGACCGTGCATACTGTATATTGTTGATTATTTTTTCCGATCTGCACCAATTTGCAAAATTATAACACCTATTCTCCTTTCTGAATCTCAAAAACGCATCGCGAAAATTTCTTTTCTAAAGAGAAATGTTCCGTTAGATCTTCATTGACTAATTCGTTTAGACGCACTTCCTGCTGATACCGCTGTTCACGAGACACTTGAGGCACATGTAATAACGCTTCGCGGAACAAATAAATGGGACTCACAGTGTACATACAGTGTAGCTGACATTTGACTTCATCGATTTCTTATTGCTACACCATCTTCACTTGATTCAGTTATGGGAAATAAATTGAATTGTGAGATGAGTTAAGAAATAAATCATTATGCGACCAGTTAATCTATTAAAAGCGTGGGCACGCATTTCCAGAGACGACGCGTTAGAATATAATAGCTTTACTTGCGTATCTAGCACGAAATACAGATCTATTTCTTGGCACAGAGAAACTCATTGCAATATGTTTATTATTATTTGTATACAGTAATATACGGTAATAGGGAGTAAAGACCGTGAAGGTATGTACCGAGTTATTCCCTTGCTGTAAAAGAATGACGCATAAAATGTCTCGTTATGGCTAAGTTATGACGAAACTGATTTGATCGTCTGACATTATCATCCTTAAATGCCATCTTCAATATCAGATTAAGGACTAACAGTTATTGTCAACAGAATTGTACGAGCATTTACTCTAATTAAATCAAATACGCATTAATCTTCTAGTATTTAATACTAAGTTAGTTTCGACAAAGTTATTCAGTCCTAATTGCTGAATGCTCTGTACCTTATATGTCATCAAAACTTCTAGACAAAAAATATTTATCGCTGTGACTTATCTTTTACAATGGTGGCCAGGTACTAAAGTGGACCAAAACAAGATGACGTTGAGTCAGTCATAACAATTAACAGGGTAGTACAAATTTGTTTAAACATTCATTGTGACACCACAACGGTCGACATTCAGTCCAGGATGTACTGGATCGAAAATTGAGGTAGCCTTTGTCCCAATATGTTCACGTAATCTAAAATTGCTTGTTTTGCCTTGTGTCTTTTTCGGGGAGTGCAATTAATGACCTTCCAAAAGGAAAACATATATGCGATGATCCAAATAAAGTGACTAATAATCATTTAAAGGTATGCAAATTAAATTTTCAAATGTGACACCCGTTAATGAAATAGTCAGTACTGAATGCCTAGATGATCTGCATAACATGTTTTATACCAAGTACACATTTATTTAAGGGTGCGTTGCATTGAGATGTTTTTAACATACAGAAGGTAAAAAATAAATATTGGTATATTTTAACCGATATATTTACCCTTATACGTTTCATAAAAAATTTTCTATTTAGATCTTGCTCAGTAATTTAGATTATATAATCTGATATTTTTGTGTCATTAACATGCAAACTGATGGGTTTTCAAATGGTATTCTAATTAATAGTACAGATGAGAGGATAAAAACTAAGGTAAATTTAAAAACAATGCTTAAAGGCCAACAATAGTAATTTTGCTTTCAAATTAACACGAGTGTCCAGAAGTGTCTCCTTTCTGAATGATTCACCAGTGAGGTAGGTGAAACTTGCCTAAAAATTAAGTCCCAACATAATAGATCTTGTCAATAAAGAAGGCGTCAAAATCTTTCGTCTGTCCAGCACAATTTGAAACTAATAAATAACGTAGCATCAACTATTTAACAAAGCAATTTACACGAAATACCGATGCAGAAATATACTGAATCAAACGTAGATTATTCTTATAATGGTTTACTATGGCATAGAAAGGCAGTCAAATAGATAATCGACCAAGGAAAATTAAATGTTTCGTGAGTAAATGAAGGTTGGTTAGCACTATTCGAAATCTTAACGTTAAAACAACAAAAGCTGACGAAATGAGTAATATTATTAAAATATAATTTCTAATTAATAACGTTTCTTGTATGTTTAGACTGTTCCGCGTAGTCCGAGTATACCCAGATTTGCCATCACATAATGAACATAAAGAGGTCGGTCTTTACAGTGTGCTAGGAGTAGTCAGTTGAACAATGTATCACATGACAATGATCTACCGGATCATGATACATTGGAAAATTAAGGTCTATGTTATTTTATCTTAGATTCGAGCTTGATTTCTCTTGCTTCACTTCTGTATGATTCATCAGCCCGATTTTCCAAGCCGAGATAGAAATTGCTAGCCATGTACTACAAACATTATACAAACCTATAACAAACAGAGTTAGTCCTATCTCAAATGATCAAACACGTAGATGCGAGAATTATTTATGTTAAGGAATTAGCGAGCTTCCATTTTGCGAAGCTAATCTACCCTACCATAAAGCCTAGTGAAAACTGTACAGTATGACCGTCTGCTGCTAGCAATTGGCTAAATCGTCACTTTGATAAATATCGTACATGTTGGGTTGTGTCTCAAAGTACCAAAACTAAATCCTGCATAAACCCTATAACTAAACAAGTACATATATATTAAAGTTTCCGTGGTGACGGCGCCGAAACAGTGTGTTGGCTTTACTTAATACAGTTCCGGGTTGTTCGAGCACCAGATCATCAGACAGTCTCGTTTTCAGAATTAGAAGAAAGAAAAATTAAACACTAATAATCTGCTCTGTATCTTATCCGTCATTTCTTGGGAGTAAATCAACTGCCTCATGATTGACAGGTAATCGTTATTTTTATATTTTTTGATGAATGGGATATATTAGGGCAAGACAGCACGCCTTTTTTTCCTCGACTGGTAAAAATCCTTTTTTGGAAATGGAAAACATAACGTGTTTTCGGTCAATACAGACACAAGGACAGTGGCGAGTCAATGGTTTTGAATGCACTCTATGGCATGAATAAGTATAGCGACTTACCAGGGTACTAATTTCGCATGAGATCAGATATTGATATATAGATAAAGTAACTTTGGTCAACCTCCAACAATGCTGTAGAAATTTTTATATATAATACTAATAAATAACAGCTTTGAGAAAAAAAATATCATTACGCAGTGATTTCATGAAAGTAAAGATACTAAGTAATATTACCAGATATAAACCAAAAGTTGTACAAATAAAAGCAAATGTACCTATAGCCAGATAAATAAAAATCTTAGCCGGACATACAGTGTCGGCGTATTTACGCCTTAAAAAGCGAACGGGACACATTCTTCTTTCTACCAATTATTAAAAACATTATTACCTACACATCCCACAAAGAAAGATAATTGAATGTAGAACAGAATAAGAAATTGTCCCCACTTTAACTACGACAATGCTCGGACACCAACTTTCGACTGTAATGAGTATACAAACTCCCCTTATTCATGGAATAATCAACCTATAAATACGTGTTTATACTCAGTGAGGGCGAAGACAGCATGTACTCTGTTCACCCCATTTCCATGTGGGCCCTTTGGTTGCCGTGGTAAAATGGCACTTGTTTAAATAAAACATGTATAGATCTATACCGTCTATTACTTAGCCTAATATAAATTTAATTATTATACACAGGCGAGGAACAGTTTAATGTCAGCTTTCTAGGTGTATTTAAAGTTCTATGAAGTGACATTGACCACCAAAGCATTAATCGGCATATTTTTCTAGTACACGTGACGGGTCGGTTACATCAAAAATAAAACTGTTTCGGCATTCAACCCTTTGTTTTGCAACATTCCAAAGCCGAAACAAGAACCATGTTGGTGCCTTCACATTCAATGACAATTATCCTAGTGGACAAATTTGAACCGGATTAATATCTAGTAGCTTATGCTAAAATCCCAAGTTATTAGGCATTATAGATAAAGTAACTTTTTAGCCAACATGTTTTAATTTAGTTTGATGTCTAGTTCAGTAGGGATATTATCAACATCTACAATGTCGGTATCACTGGAACTCTGGTTGCATTTTCGAACAACGTTAGATAATATGAGCTCTTTCTATTTGCCTTAATATTACAATTATCGGAATTTTTATCTAAGATAAGTAACTTTTGATGTAATTGTGATTGTTGTCTGTGACGTATCAAAAGGTATATTCATATTTTAAGCTATTTTCTAAAAACAGGGCTTCCATACATTGGACATGTAATAGTCACATTCGATTTTAGATTTTCTCATGTACACTTGTGCTTATATTGTCTAAAAAACTGCGACTTTGCTTTCACTCCTGCAGCCGATAAAACAAAATTACAACGATTTATCCAATATTATGTGAGCTGTTATGGAAAAAATAGTAGTTTCCCATTATTGTTTTAATGTTTTTCGAAATTTTGAAGGATTTAGAGAGAATTTCTCATTAAAAGGGTTTTTCACCAAACGGTGATCTCATTAAATAGGTTTACAAATAAACATCTCAGTTGTATCCAGACTAAGAATATAGATAGTTAATAACATGTAGAAATTAAAGCATTGCACTAAAAATCATTGAGTAAGAAGCGCGTTATGGATTTTGTAGGTAATATATTTATCATGGAGCGAATGCTTGATCATACTTTATTTTGTTGCATATACGCTAAGTCCTCTCTCGAAGTGGAAAAAATAAGGCTGGCTAGGGGACGAGAAGTAAATTGCAAAATATCTCTTCGCAGACACAGAATTATAATCGACAATCCTTCCTTTAGTTTCATCTCCAGGTTTTCAAAGGAAATTCCCTGGTGCTGTGCCAGTAGATAACCTTTAATATCCAATGATAGCCTTCATTATTTTTCAGTACCCATTAAGAGCGGATATTTCCATTTTCTTGCTCATATTCCTCCTGTCAGGGGGTCCGTTACTAACTGACGCTAAAGCTGGTAGTGAGGACTGCTTCAGGTTAAATATTTAGAACAACTTTGGCGCTAAGATCTTTCTTGAACCGTGACAGCTCATGATATAATTCCAGTGTCTCTGTAAAATGGTCTTTGACTAAACAGTTATTGTTTGGTGGCTGCGTATGTGATTTGTTACTGCTACCATAAGAAATCTCAATGATCTAGCACTCTGTGTGTAGCACTGGGTATATACGGTATCTCGTCAGTTTTTCAATCATTTTTGTTTATTAAAACTGACCAATTTTGCGGTGGATTCGTAAATTGTGCCATTTAAAAAGCGTTACAAGAATTTTAATTGCAATAGACATGACTGAATTTAAATTGCAATAGACATGCCACACAATTAAGAATGTTCATATTTTGGCGAGGGAAATAACGACCATAAATTTGGTCTGCAAAAAATGGCACAACTGACTATCCCGTTTCTGTTTTTTTTTTCTGTTTACATATGTTTCATTTTCCGTAAAACGTTTTATGCGAACTAATTCATCATGTTCATATTCTGTGTTATTTCGCTATTTGTAAGCAGCTCAGAGATACCAGATGACCAAGTATTTAATCTTAGAAAATAGGAAAATATCCCTTGCTACTTTTCTTAGTGTTTTTATTTTGTTATTGTAATTTTATCTGCATAGTTGCGTAACATGTTTTAATTACAACACCATTAATAACATTGAATTTTGGAAAAGATAATAATAATAATAATAATAATAATAATAATAATAATAATAATAATAATAATAATAATAATAATTATTATTATTATTATTATTATTATTATTAGTAGTAGTAGTAGTAGTAGTAGTAGTAGTAGTAGTAGTCGTAGTAGTAGCAGTAGTAGTAGTAGTAGTAGCAGTAGTAGTAGTATTAAGAAGAAGAAGAAGAAGAAGAAGAAGAAGAAGAAGAAGAAGAAGATGATGATGATGATGATGATGATGATGATGATGATGATGATGATGATGATGATGATGATAATGATGATGATGATGATGGATGAGGAGGTGGGGTAAGAAGAAGGAAAACATTTATTAAGATATTCATTTACCCTTTGACCCATATCATTTGAATCTTAATTTGTTCATGTCGTTTGACTACCATTGCCCATATGTTGTGACGTGGTATAGTTTGGGTCGTCACATGTAGAGACGTGGTATAGTTTGGGTCGTCAAATGTCGTGACGTGGTATAGTTTGGGTCGTCGTATGTATAGACGTGGTATAGTTTGGGTCGTCACATGTCGAGACGTGGTATAATTTGGGTCGTCATATGTCGTGACGTGGTATAGTTTGGGTCGTCATATGTCATGACGTGGTATGTAGAGACGTGGTATAGTTTGGGTCGTCATATGTCGTGACGTGGTATAGTTTGGGTCGTCATATGTCGTGACGTGGTATAGTTTGGATCGTCATATGTCGTGACGTGGTATAGTTTCGGTCGTCATAATATTGTACGCATGGTACATGTAAGTTACCATTTCTCGCGTTTAGTAGAAGCAAATATTCTACGTGTCTTTTTCGTCACTTTCAGGCACATTATACTACTTCACGGCCTGTTTCAAAAGTAGCAAAGACATAACATGAAATGCAGTATAAAAGCTAAAAGGACGTATTGTTATGCTCAAAATCTTTTGCTGGGATTAAATCATTAAATATTGACATCCATCCAGTCTGTACTCTAAGACACAATATGCTGTTTGAATTTTAATGTTTATCAATTCTTCAAATTCGCCCTTTCCCGTAACAAACAAATACACACTTAGCACACACGTACAAAGGAAATAAAAAATACGGATTTCATTTGAAGAAAATTCTAAGCTTTTCCAGATCGTGATACCGGTTCGATAAATAATATTCCATGTTAAACGTACGAGGCAATTTGAAATAGTGTATAATAAAACAAGACGCACAAGGAGAAAAAAATCAAATTCCAATTTAAATTACAAACGACTATTTCGAATAAATTTTTATTCTATTGCAATTCTAATCAAGGTTCCTCAATAAAATAATGTTTGTAGAAAAAGTAATTAATCATTCTTCTCAGCATACCCTTGTAAGAACATCAGGGATTATATGAGGTCAAGTAATATTTATAAAGCTTGTATCCTTCGTCGCTGTTTCATTGTTGTGGATAACATGAACATTTTAATTTCTCCAAAAGAAACTTTTTTTAAAATCTATTCACGTTCTTTCTTTTTTACCAGTGAATGAATCCATAGCAAAACGTTTATTGTCGCAGATTTCTATACATTTAAGACAAGTCAGCAATGGGAATCATGTAATCTTGATAAAGACATTTCAACAGTAGGAATTATGTTGCCTAGATAAAAACAAGTCAGCGATGGGGATTATGTAGTCTAAATAAAGACAAGTCAAAAGTGGGAACTTTTTAGAGAATATATAACAATACAAATTATGCAGTCTTGATAAAGACAAGTCAGCATTGTAAAGTATTTATGTATACCTGTACAATACCTTTAGAGGCAAAACTGTATATATATATATATATATATATATATATATATATATATATATATATATATATATATATATATATATATATATATATATATATATATAATGATGTTTATGTATACCTGTACAATACCTTTTAAAGCATACCTGTACATATAACTTATGAGGTATTCCTATGCAAACAGGAATAGAAAATGTGCATTAACATTATTTCAGTGGATACATCCAAATAAACAGTAAATGGTATGACGATTTCCAATAAATGGTAATTACATTGGATAAAATACCATCACGTGACAATCTTCAGCTGCTAATTTAGCTGAATAATCTGTTGGATGAAATAAATGCATCTCAGTGCTATAAATAGAGTAGTGAGACTAACCAACAGAAATTAACACCAAGATGGCGACCATGAACAAGACACTTCTTTACATAGATATTTTAAATGATTATAATAAATTCCCATTCTGCAGCGTCTCCTTCATCCAACACATCAGATCAAACGTGGACTGAATCCGTAGGCATTTGAAATCGTATTTGTTAAACCTGAATAAGGAAATCAGAATTTTTTTTTTAACGAGTTCGTGCAGACCCTGGAATCATTCAGTACCCACGTCAACGATGAAATATGTTATGTACGTCTATATTGTGTCTTTACTTTTGACACATCTATTATGTACGTCTATATTCTGTCTTTACTTTTGGCACATGACTGTTAATTGCAAAAAGTTCCAGGTAATTTCCCATTGGATGGGTAAGTAAGGTGTGTTCTGTTGCTAAGAATGGAGGTTACTTACCATTAAGGCAACTGGATTGTATTGAAAGAGAGGTTAAGTAGGTGGTACTATGACATAGATCGAATAGAAGAATATTGCGACGTAGAGCCGTAAGGTGTGTATTCGAAGAAATGGATGATTCATTCATTCATAACTGCAACTGCTACATTCTGTTTGACGTTCTCTTCCAACGGCACTGTTCCACCCTTTTTGCCCAAAGCAGCACTACTATTTCTTCTCTTAACGCCTGTTATACCTTTTACTGTATCTGATTTAAATACAGCAAGAGTTGAAACAAAAATACCACCAACTTTAATAATAGTATGAGTAATTATAGTACGTCTCAGTTTAAACATTTGTTTTAGCCTTTCACCTAATGGCAACTTCATGTAATTTGTATTAATTTATTTGTTCAATTTGGGTCCCTGACACAACGTATGGAATCTCTTAAATGTGCTTTTGTATGTGCTTTTAGTCTTGAACACCTTCAGTACATAACCTTTTGGTATTCAGCTGTCACTTTTGTCATATCGCTTAACATGCTGGCTGTCTATATGACATACATATAAGATCTGATTTAATTTATGTATTGCTCATTCAATAAATGTTACAGCATCTAAACGACCCCTAAATTCCTTTTCGTCCTACGCAGTGATCAATCCTTTATCTGCACTTGAAAGCACTCCGCTTGGAATTTTTTTCCTGGTAATAATTATAGTGTTTCTTTCTTTTGCTTGAAAATCATTTGGTAAATTTGTGTTACTTGTTTTATCTCTATTTCACTTGAACCATTAATTATCTACAATTGATTTCTTTCTGATCCAGTCCAAGATCTTTACGGAAGTCACATCGGCATGTATATACTAACTGCGATCTACATGTATTTAACTTTATTATCCATTTGGAAATTTGTGCTTGACGTTTAACATATTATTGGTAATTCAATGTTCTACTCTCAAATTCTTATTTTAGTTGTTGCAATAAATGTTCAAAAAGATAGTTCGATTCCAAAAATCTGAGAAGTAGAAAAACGTGATTGTACGCGGAACAGTATACAATTCCAAGCATGTTATTAATTTGACAAACAAGATAATTAAGGCTCTTTAAAATCCATTATTATCTCATCTACCACTGTCTGAATCACCTTGTAGTTGAAGAAAATATTTGAGATCTCTATAGGAAAGGCAGTCTTTCAAAGGATTCGACCAAATTGGGTCAACGCACAAATCAGTGTAGCAATGGTTGCGTTAAATCCTGCAAATATCATACAAGGATCGCATCACAAATGAAGAGATCTACCAGCGAACAGCAACCCGACTTATCAACGGCATTGTGACAGAGCACCGGCTAATTTTTTAGGCCACATAATCCGACAACCAATCGTACGGCCTCCAAGAAACACCATCTCGTGGACTCCGCGGGGAAGACGGGAACAAGGCCGTTCCTGAACTACATGGCGAAGCACATTCATAGAAGATCTGAGAGGGATGGGATGATCATTGCGACAGATCGACCTCGATGGAGAGCACTCTCTGCCCAACGCGCCGAACTAAGTCTAAGTAAGTAATAAAATCGCCAACAAATCTTAAATATGATGATGTCGTAAAATTTATTTTTTTTCAAGTTCTTTAAATCTGTGTATAATTAACTATTTGACGGCACGCTAGATCCTACTAGATAATAAAATAGATAATTTAAGATTGCGTAAGCCACAAATAGTGAAACTATATAAATGAATTCTAATGGGCCTATGAATAATTATATTTCGATATCCGATAGAATTCCTATAAAAGTGGTAAATGTGAATACATTAATAAAGAAATTAAAAAGACTGTAAAATATATTACAAAATTGGAATCATAGTCCACTTTATACATTATAATTGGATGTGAAATTACAAACTACATAACCTTTGAGTTCTACATTGGTGGCTTACAGTTTTATTAACAATAGGTTGCAAATGACCTATCACTATTAGAAGAAGAAAATGGAAGGAGAAATGAAATATTAATAATATTATTAGGAGGTTGACGCATTTAATATTGATAAAGAGGCTATACAGTTAGCAGTATATTAAAATTAATGTAAAATATCATTTCACTTTTAGATACTAAATGACTAATATCCATTATACCCATATGGTTTCCATCCGGATATGACGTTTACCACTACACCGGCATAAGTGTTGGTAGGTATAATAGATGGAATCGAAGACTATTAGCGAGAAATTAATTGTTTCCAGTATCTCTTTACAGTTATTTCAGGTTCCGAATGCGTAAATGCTATGATTAAATCATTTACATCAATTTATTTTAGTTTAACGAGTTTCGTTAATATTATATTGTCACATTTATAAGCAATTCAATACAAAGATTTCTCATGAAGTAAGCCACAACAATCTGATATTGGAGGAATTTCCACTACGCGTCGAAAGTAACAAAAAGATGAAAACTGATAGCTATGTTGCGACAGCAAAAGGCACTAAAACTATTTGGGACTCCACGCAGCTTTATCGGACATATAATCTATGTTAGCACTAAAATGGCCGAAAAGAACCGAATGACACGATTGCATGCTGTGTTGATAATTACTGAATGATAGCGTTTATTCTCAATTTCATTCAAATCAAATGTAGCTACTGTTTAATACGTTATCATCATTCAACATCCATGAACACAATATTCATGAACAAAAATATTAATAATATGATCTGTCTTTCTAAAGACGCAAATGTTTGTTGTTTTTTTTGTGAAAGATCCGAATTGGACTTTATAAATATTAGGATTAATATTCAGCTTTTACGAAAGTAGTAATACTTTGTTTATGACTGAGAACTGGGCTGATTTTGGAGGACTCCGAGACTACGAGGCAATTCATTTACACTAGCTAGTATTAAGTGGTCGACCTTAAAACATATATGTATTTGTGACAATGAAAGACTGAAATTCTGTCGTAAGGGACCTGTATTAGAATGCACAAGTTTCAAATGTCAATGGAATATTGGTTCAAGAAAACAATGTGGCATATTTAGTTAAGAGAGAAGGGTTGAATGTTGGAAAAATACAAAACAAGCTCATGTAAAATTAGGATTGAATATTGCTTTTTATTGCAATCTGGAAGAGCAATCATATAAATGTAGGTTACAGCATCTACCAAATGACGTTTGTCAGCGTCTTCATACAAAGCAGCCTTATTTACCGTTTTTAGTTTGCAATGATTTTACGTTCTAACTAAATTCAGATCTTAGTATTTTACGTAATGCTAAAAGACAAACGGTACTTTAGATGGTAAATTTTTAATTGTGTTTATACATATTTCTTTTCTCCTATACAAACACTATTTTCATCTTTTCCTATCCGTATAGGCTCCTGAGGAATACATTATCAATCTTGTGATAGTTTTGGTGTTATGATATTGGGCGTTAATATTCATGGCGTTCTTAACGTTGTCAACCAGTACGTGCAAGCATAACAAATTTATGTCTATCCACACCAAACCTCTTGTAAATCACCATATCAGTCTTTCAGGTTGCTGTATGGAAATTCATAGTTGATACTATCATAGAGGACAATGGAAATTCATAGTTCATACTATCATAGCGGACAATGGAAATTCATAGTTCATACTATCATAGCGGACAATGGAAATTCATAGTTCATACTATCATAGCGGACAATGGAAATTCATAGTTCATACTATCATAGAGGACAATGAAAATTCATAGTTCATACTATCATAGCGGACAATGGAAATTCATAGTTCATACTATCATAGCGGACAATGGAAATTCATAGTTCATACTATCATAGCGGACAATGGAAATTCATAGTTCATACTATCATAGCGGACAATGGAAATTCATAGTTCATACTATCATAGCGGACAACGTTTATGTCTTAGTTCTACGAGGTTAGAATGACTTGAAAGCTAAAGTTTTTCTGGTCATATTTCCCCGGTGATAAATCTCATCCTTTTTATTCACCATATCTCATTTTACCTTCATTGTTAGTATGTTAACTCGTTATTTGCCGTACACTATCTATAGGTCTTCGTGCTAGTTCCTTCTCAATTTCCTGATTTTCAAATAAGGAACATGCCATCCTCTGTAAGTAATTCTAATTCTACTCTCAACTTACTTTCAAGTTGTCGCCATGATCTAGCTTTGGTCCACTTGTTAATTATATGATTGATCAAGTTACGAGTATTCTTACATATATGTCTAAACTTACCAAACATGTCACGCAACATTAAAGTACCATCCGTGATGTAGTAGAGATTTAAATTTGATTTTTTCCCCTTCTTATGTTTAATATAGTTCATTGTCTGATATCACTAATCCTGTCAAATTGAAACTCATTATGTGGCGCAATTTAATTTTCATCTGTCTTAAAAATCATCCTTATCATTATAGGCTATCCAAAAATAGTTTTAAACCAACTAGCCTGTATTGTGCTTAGGTCTTCCACAGGTATAATGTATCAGACAACCAGACAAGGATATTGATACATTGGGTATTGCTATTTAAATCTTTATGTTTATTTGGGTCATACTTATTAACACATGATAAGCTCTTTAGTCTAACTATCATGTCAAACAATATATTTATCAGCTGTAGATGCTCAATATATTCTATCGCCACCAACTCCTTAATCCGGCTAGTGTAAATTTGTTTCCATTCATTCACATGCTTCTTTCCTGTTTTTTTTTCTTCTCCTTATAATATGCGTCATGTATGCCGTTCCTTCTTTGAGAACTCACTTTCGTAGAGCATGCATATTTTGAATAGAGTATTTTATATTTTTAAAATGTATTTTTTATCTACCGTTGTCTTTCTTGTCCGTTTGAAAAACAATAAGTTTAAATTTCATTGAAAGTCAACATGATTTATATTGAATCTTTTTTTACAGAAATATATACTCGTCTTTTAGTGTATTTTGTGGGAAGATTATTTAGTTAGCCACTCTTTCTTTTGAACTTGCCTGATTTGTGTCCATAGCAGTTATTATTATTATTATTATTATTATTATTATTATTATTATTA
>JAEAOA010000312.1:180000-317500 GCA_016746295.1 Potamilus streckersoni
GCTTACAGACCTAACACAATTTGTGTCCATGACGTGACATTTATTGTTGAGATTGATGGTTCCGAAACAACTCAATGGCTCAAGTCGTGGATTGAGTTTTATCAGAATTGTTTCCTGACCAGTCTTGCATTGATATTATAGAATGGAAAAACAGGACGGAAATTGATAATTATTCGCGCTGAATAATCGTGTTATATGCTAGTGGTAATATCAATAACTGATTATTACATTAGACTGAAAAATGGATATTATTTGCTTTGCCTTCATTTTAATGGAACATGAAACAAATGTGCAAACGAGATAATTAGAAACTGAAATATCTTATTAGGAGATTTTCTAAACGTGTTCCATTTCATCCCCTCATAATTCTTACCGTTAGTTTCGCATTTTATGCACATATTACAAAGAACCAGTCTATTATGTGTAATTACGTAACCAATCAATGTAAAACCACATTAAAGACTTCCAAGAACCATTCAATTTATTTACCTGTTACCGACATTTAAGTAGTTTGCTAAACACCTATAGAAATTATTGCCTTGAAGAAAAAACAAACCTGATTGCTTTAGCTAAGCATTACATACGAATTTTCTGCTTTAGCAAACACGATAAATACAACATTTTATCAGAATTGCTATCCATATCAAAATACGGATTTAATATTTCTCTTATGTTGGCATGTGGAAATTTCTCGCAAACATATAAATGACACTGGAGAATTATTGTTAACATAATGGCCAATGATATAAAACATAAATAAATGTAGAATAAATTGGTAATTCTCGAAACTTTCATAATCCTTGATTATCTGGCAAATTTTGCGAATATCAATAATACTTAACGTCATTCATGGTATTGCAATTTAGGCATTAGATATTAAAAATTCTGTGATTTAAACTTTTCATATACTTGTATTGACCAGTATTGAAAATAATGCAATATAATTAGTGCTGCTGCGATACCAATAAACTCATTTATTGTTGTAAGCTTCCTTAATTTGATCTATCAGTAACGAATATTTTGAAAAAAAGGAAAAAAAGTTTAGTATTTCAGTTGACATTGATTTAATGAAAAACAACATTTTCAATGGGATAAAGAAACGTATGATATTTTAGTAGGGAATTGTATACCATAACTATGAGGTAGTCAGGTAGTGATGTATTTAAATCGATTATTTCCTACATAGCTACACATCCTTTAGCGTAATAAAAAAAACCCCCAAAAGACAACCAAAGAACTATGCAATATGTGCACACCGATTTTCAAGCTGATATAATTCACTGAGATGTATACTGTCACCTACGTTCTTCAATATTTTCATGGAAAGGGTCATGGAGGATGCCTTGCATGACCACAGGGGCACTGTCAGCATGGAGGAAGAATAATCACCAACCTTCGCTTCACAGAAAAGAACTGGCTGACTTGCTTGAGAGCCTCAACACAACCGCCACAGCATACGGTATGGAGATTAGCATCAAAACAATCAAACTGATTACAAACAACACTAATAGCATCAGTGCAGAAATAAAGGTCAATGGACAGAAGCTGGAAAGAGTCACAATCTTCAAATACTTTGAATCAATTATCACAGATCAGGGCTCCAAACCAGAACTACTTTGCAGGATTGCCCAGACAACAGCAACAATAACAAGATTGCGACCAATATGAAAAGATACCAAAATACTAGTAAGGCTGATGAGCTCATTTGTCATATCCATCTTTATGTATGCTTGTGAAACATGGATGCTCACATCAGATCCACAAAGAATGATTCAAACCTTCTAACTGAGATCTTGGGCATCTCATACATTGACCATGTAACCAGCAAAGATGTCAGCAACAAGATCCAATGAGCCATCAGATACTATAAAGACCTCTTGACCAAAGTAAAAAGGGCAAATTGAAGTGGTACGTTCATTTCTCAAGATCATGTGGACCGGAAAAAGCAATCTTGCAATCTTGCACTGTTCGAGGATGTAGAACAAAAGGCAGAGAGAAAAGAGGTGGGAGGACAAAATTAATGCGCGGAGAGGCATGGGATTTGGAGATTCCCAAATGGCAACAGAGAACAGGGAAAGATGGAGACAATTAGTTGTAAAGTCAACTGTGGTGCCCCAACAACCTTTTGGTTAATGGAATGACGATGATGATAACGACACAAATAACAATTGATAGCTGATGATAAAAATACATGTTTGACAAATATAGTGATGTTACCACTGTTTATCATATAATTACATCCTTGTCGCACGAACCCACCTAAAATTTTAGATGGTATTTCAAAGTCAGGAATATTTTTGGGGTTCATCGTTCATTTATATCTTGTCCGATTATATATGAAATATATTTGAATCATCACACCCACCCCATCCATTTAGTTTGATAAAAATTGCATAGCACACGGTGCAATTCTTTCTCATATTTTCTGGACTTTGCTGAAAACAATGAAAAGGAATTTTAACATTGTAACTTATTAACATTACCGCCAAAAATAACATTTCTTGAACCAAACATTTCATACAATTTGAGTTTTACGGGAAAACATCAATAGGAGACTGGTTCTATGTTCAAACTGACATGGTGAATGTCGATTAAGGTAATGATAACTGCAAGAATTATATGCTTTTGGCGATGTATCTTAGATGACAACAAGTCATGTTTCTCGTGTCTTTAACTTGCTCGCAGTAAATTGGTATTTATTGAATTTGCATGGCAACGTTCAATTGGCAATATGTGCTGAGTTTCCCTTATAACTATAATGACCGAGTTATCAATCGTCTAGGAGCAGTCAGGCAAGTTGCTTATATTTCCTAAGATAATGAAAGTTATTGCCAGGGGGGAATCACGACCATAATTACACGGACACCTTATCGCCCATTGTGAAATCTGTTTGGACAGTATCTGCAGAACCTTCCGTTAAATTCTTTGAGTTTCTGGGCTCTAATTAATAATCAGTTGTATTATTTTGATAAAAAAATTGTTGTTTGTTCACTTTTTATTACACATATTAGAGTTAACATTTTCGTTTACAACGAAAGAAAAAAAAATCAGACATAATTCAAACTGGTTTATTGATTTACCGAGCATCAACTTTTGTGACAATAGAATGTAAGAAATACTGCCAGAAACTATTAACGCCCATGGGAAGTCACTAACCTCCTTGTGTAGAACTGACGTAGAAACGACAATTTAAAAACAAATCGTCAGAGCTTCGAATGTTTGAAATTATGACATATTTGCGTCTCAGGTTATGATGACGTAAGCAGCAAACATCTACTGACTCGATGTCCGGACCGTAAAGCCAACACAAACGTCCTCACACCTTAAAGTTAAAATTATTCAGTCCAATTTGAAAAAAGCACCCGTCCCGCATTTTAAAAAAATCTGACGTCAAGTGCATAAATTCAGTTTCTCAAAATGCACACTTGCAATGGTTCATTGTGGAATATATTGCATTTATTATGCGAATCAAGCGTGATTACAGGTTTTTGTAATATGCAACTTTCTCATACTTTAGAATGACGCCGAGGTTCATTATTATTATGAGCGAAATCCCAAAGTTTTTAGCATGCTTCAAAATTGAGGAAGCATTCTATATAGAACATAGAAAGTGTCGCAAGAAATTTTCCGACCCATTTCTGTAGATGAGTTTTGCTGAATTTTATTTCAAAACGTTACTGTATCTCTTATAATGTGTTTTGTGAAATGACACAATAATTCCGAGACAATTACCAAGGATTCATCCACGTAAAATTCATCATTGTGAACATAATTAGAGGACAAAGATAGTACATGTACGTAGTTTATATATTTATGACAATATATACGGATGATAGTTACCATGCATTATGTACCGTATTCAATACGGATGGTTGATGACCTTGGATAAAAATGGCACTGTCTGGAGTCAAAGGCTTAAGTGTTTGTTTTTCTCTAATTTTAAAGACATGCACTGTCTGCACAAATAGAGATTGCACGACGCAGAAACGTTTTCCTTTTTTAACTACTTTCTGACTGTATAGTTAACCCCTAACGGTACCAATGAGATGATTGTATTCCTGAGGTGATTTACGCAGCTTTTAATTGACGTTTCCTTGTCGGGGAACTCGATGGACTATGTCGGCAAGAGTGGAAAATCATTATAACAAGATTTAGATATCATATTGCATGTTATTTCCGACTTCACCGCTGATCAAAAGTCAATCATTTTACCATTATCTCCATGTGTAGTAAAACATCCTTTGATTTCGTCTCATTTATACAATAAGTCCCTTTTGTACTACTGCCAAAACTGCCAATAGATCTGCACTGCGTCGTTTATTCTATTTAGTTGTCAATAACGAGTCTGTAAAAAAAGGTTTTGATGCCATGCAACTATATAAATATGAAATACTTTATTATCTCTAAATGCAAAAAAAGTTGTTTCTTATAACCCATTTTGTTTCTTATATCCCAGTTTGATTTTATATTGCCGACTTGATTTTCTTATAACTAATTTAATTTCTTATGACCCATTTGGTGTCTTATAACCCATTTGATGTATTATAAATCTTTCGATTTCTTATAATTTTTCTTATAACCTACATGATTTCTTATAACCTATTTGATTTTATAACCCATTTAGTTTACTTTAACCCATTCGATTTCTTATAACCCGCTTGATTTCTTCTAAAAACCCATTGATTGTATAACAAATTAGCTTTACTTTAACAAATTCTGTATCTTTAAACTCCTTTGGAATCTTTTAATCCTTTTGATTTTTATAATCCATTCGATTTCTTATAACCCATTCCATTTCTTATCAGCCACTTGCTTTCTTGTATCCCATGTGATTTCTTATAAGCTAATTGATTTATTATAACCCATTTGGCTTTAAAAAACATATTTGATTTCTTATAACCCATTCTTATATCCCACTTTATTTCTTATAACCCATTTGATTTTTCTTATATCCCACTTGATTTCTCATAACCCATTTGATTTTGTTTATAACCAATTTTTGAGGAAATTCAAGATGTATAAATGTAAGTATATTTATTACCATTATTATCACCAGCTTAAGAAAACACGTTTGTGCTGTCACTTGCATGGTCGCTGTTAGAGGAACCCCAGTTATGACGTGTGTCATACAGTGTGTTTTCTATGGCTAGTCTAATGTTGTACATAATTAGTTAAAAGGTGAAACTTGCAAACCAGCTGTTGTGTTACAGTCCATTTAGCCAGTCGAGTAAATGCTAATGTTACTTTCATATGTATGTACTTCTTTTTAATTCCCTTTTATATCAAAAGATAACTGAACACCTTTAAAAGGTGCAAATACTGGATTATCAGTACAGATGGCTTTTTTCCAAGACGGATTCTTATTTTATCAGCATATATTTCCATATAGCCAGCGGAAATATACCTTTTTATTCGTGTTGGATTATTGGCTCTGACGCTCTTAATTTCCTACCAAATCTTCAATTGCAGTTTTCTCCTTCTCGAATTCAGCGCTTTTACTGAATTGTAAAATGGTACGTCCCTGATAGATGTGATATAGCCCTTGGCTACAATATGCATTTCTATGCTATTGTATGCACCCTTGATAGTACAGTTCAAAGTATCAACATTATATTTGCGAAACGTAACAAACATTTCTCCTAAATAACTTTTTAATTGAATGGTATTTTCAATTACTGCGTATCTTAAGTTTGTTGTTCACATTGCGAATATGACCTTCATTCCTTTGCTTGTTTGAAAGTTTCGTTTGTGACTCAGTGAACTCGTCCACATCGTTAACTTTAGCATCTCTACTTTCGAGTGGACAAAACAGCTTGTTTAGTTCATAGAAATAACTCTTAGAAACCAAAAGTTAACGAGTTTACTACATTACCGTACACAAATTATTTACAAAGTAGTTCCTAAACTTGACTATATTTAGAAACACGTGTCGGGCAGCATGAACAGAGGAAAATGAGCATATATACGAACAGTGTTGCGTGTGCTTATTCTTGTCGCCTAACAAAATTTTGTTTTAGTTTCGACTGTTATACATATAACTGGAAATATGTTATATATGACTAAATTAGAATGAAAACAAATGATGTCGAAGTTTGAATACATTTTCCAGAAAGAAGACTAAATATATAATTTATAGTCTGTATAAAAATAAATATATTGATTGTTGTTATTATTTCTTGACCTTTTAAGGCTCATCAGTATGAAAATGTTATTTAGTACCCATGCATGCAGAGTGAGTTATTTAGCACCCATGCATGCAGAGTGAGTTATTTAGTACCCTTGCATGCAGAGTGAGTTAGTTAGTACCCATGTATGCAGAGTGAGTTATTTAGTACCCATGCATGCAGAGTGAGTTTTTTTAGCACTCATGCATGCAGAGTGAGTTATTTAGTACCTAGGCATGCAGAGTGCGTTATTTAGAACCCAGGCATGCAGAGTGAGTTATTTAGTATCTATGTATGCAGAGTGAGTTATTTAGTACCCAGGCATGCGGTGAGAGGTTCCTTACGCAAGGAGCAACCACCGTATAAGACTCTGGTTGAGCTAATGCTACAATTCGAACCAACATTAAAATTAGAATAAAGCATGGACAAAACATGTAGTACTTAAAATGACGGTGTGTGTGTGTATGTGTGTGTGTTCATTTTAAGTTCAATCGGTTGAATTATTGTCAATAGATTATCTTGCATATATAACCTTCCAAAAATACATTCCCTACATCATTAACAGTATCAGCAATCCAAAGGTTATTTCTCTTTAATATGATTATTCTCGTTCAGTGTAAGAATACGAAGGACTGCACGTGACAGGCTAGAGATAAAAACGTACAGCTAAGAAATCTGTGGAATGTCTGTATGCACTAGAAATAGAACGAAATTACTGACTTATGATAAACTGAAATCTATTCATTCGCTCTCATTTAAATATATCTCAGAAGTAAGATTTCATGGACGTTACTTTTATTCCTTGTAATTCTCTTGGCAATCACATACACACATACATACATACATACATACATACATACATACATACATACATACATACATACATACATACATACATACATACATACATACATACATACATACATACATACATACATACATACATACATACATACCTACATACACACACACACACACACACACACACACACACACACACATACATACATACATACATACATACATACATACATACATACATACATACATACATACATACATACATACATACATACATACATACATACATACATACATACATACATACATTCTCTTTAATTATCTGCAAATATGTTCGCTTTCTTATTGCGGAAGCTAAGCTCATATTTCTCTTCGTTTCCTTGAAGTCTACAATTTTTTCTTTGTACATTCAGCAGTTCCTGTCCCTCAGACGGATAATTTAATTTTTTGTTTACATTTTTAGTTTATAATTTATAGAAATAAATTGTTTGTTGAATTTCAATAAATTGTTCCTTTCACTTTCTTACTGTTACATAATTTAAGACCTGTAGTTGCAACTATATATACATTGAACTGCATCACACTTGTCATTAATATTGTAGAATATCGTATATACGAATATGAATGTAGCACATTTATGTCATTAAATATTGTAGAATACTGTATATACGAATATGAATGTAGCACATTTGTCATTAATATTGTAGAATACTGTATATACGAATATGAATGTAGCACATTTGTCATTAATATTGTAGAATACTGTATATACGAATATGAATGTATCACATTTGTCATTAATATTGTAGAATATTGTATATACGAATATGAATGTAGCACATTTATGTCATTAAATATTGTAGAATACTGTATATACGAATATGAATGTAGCACATTTATGTCATTAATATTGTAGAATACTGTATATACGAATATGAATGTATCACATTTGTCATTAATATTGTAGAATACTGTATATACGAATATGAATGTATCACATTTGTCATTAATATTGTAGAATACTGTATATACGAATATGAATGTATCACATTTGTCATTAATATTGTAGAATACTGTATATACGAATATGAATGTATCACATTTGTCATTAATATTGTAGAATATTGTATATACGAATATGAATGTAGCACATTTATGTCATTAATATTGTAGAATATTGTATATACGAATATGAATGTAGCACATTTATGTCATTAATATTGTAGAATACTGTATATACGAATATGAATGTAGCACATTTATGTCATTAATATTGTAGAATACTGTATATACGAATATGAATGTATCACATTTGTCATTAATATTGTAGAATACTGTATATACGAATATGAATGTATCACATTTGTCATTAATAATGTAGAATACTGTATATACGAATATGAATGTATCACATTTGTCATTAATATTGTAGAATACTGTATATACGAATATGAATGTAGCACATTTATGTCATTAATATTGTAGAATACTGTATATACGAATATGAATGTAGCACATTTATGTCATTAATATTGTAGAATACTGTATATACGAATATGAATGTAGCACATTTATCATTAATATTGTAGAATACTGTATATACGAATATGAATGTAGCACATTTGTCATTAATATTGTAGAATACTGTATATACGAATATGAATGTAGCACATTTGTCATTAATATTGTAGAATACTGTATATACGAATATGAATGTATCACATTTGTCATTAATATTGTAGAATACTGTATATACGAATATGAATGTATCACATTTGTCATTAATATTGTAGAATACTGTATATACGAATATGAATGTATCACATTTGTCATTATTATTGTAGAATACTGTATATACGAATATGAATGTATCACATTTGTCATTAATATTGTAGAATACTGTATATACGAATATGAATGTAGCACATTTATGTCATTAATATTGTAGAATACTGTATATACGAATATGAATGTATCACATTTGTCATTAATATTGTAGAATACTGTATATACGAATATGAATGTATCACATTTGTCATTAATATTGTAGAATACTCTATATACGAATATGAATGTAGCACATTTATGTCATTAATATTGTAGAATACTGTATATACGAATATGAATGTAGCACATTTATGTCATTATATATCATAGAATACAATATGTATGATTATAAATGGAGCTTCATCTATGTCATAAATATTATATAATAGGAATGTCATACATATTAGTATGTTATAAACATTGTATCACGCATGATACATGTATAGTAATTGAGTACATCTATTATAAATATGGTATACATGAATATTAATGTCGTATATCTACATAAATACTTTCAGAATACTGCATATATGTACATGAACGTAGACTCTCTTTGTTTGACTATGCAATAAAAGCAAGCTCCTGTTAAATAATTAAGATCATCATGTATGTTAAACAGTCTTTTGAAATTTAAGGGATATCAAAATAGAAGATAAAAACATTTTAGGACCATTTTAAACGTTAACCTATCAAGACGTAAATCTAATAAGTCGTATAAATCAGATAGATGCATTTAAATAGTTCTAAATTTAAAGCTGAGTGGAAAATGTCACGAACACTTCCATCCACTGGGTCTAGCTGTACGCTTTCAAGCTGGCAGGCAAATAATTGATTTACAACCAATAATATGTAACTACGTATTCTGTGCGTAGTCGAGTATGTTTGCTCTTTCTGTATCTTCAGTGCTCTAAATTGCATCATGGGAAGTCAGACTATTACCGCAACGATGCAGGTGATAAAAAATAGAATGACTGGTCAAAATTAAAGTAGAATGATGCTACTCAACGAGAAGTGGACTGTAAAAGTTAAATGCGGCTGTAACGACGATATGATGATCACTTTTATCTGAACCCATATTCGCTGTCATTGCTTGGTTTTGAGTTTTACAACTTCTTTACTTGACTCTGATTTCCAGTGCTGCAATTTTTATTTTGTTATTATCTACATTCCCCGTGACAAGAAGGATTGAACATATTAAGTTTCACTCAATGGACTAAGTTTATTCTTCGGATGCCTTGATCCATGTATTACGTTTGTGTAATAAACAATTTAATGTGCGCTGATCGATGCTAATTCTATGGCTGTATATATCCTTTCATTTAATAGTAAGATCGAAAATCTCAGAAGTCAAAAATATCTTACAATGAATACCAATACCGGATTATTCTAATCAGATCCAATCAGAGGGAAGCCGGGTGGGTGGGTGGGTGCTGGACATATATCCAGGTCCTAAACCTTTATGTTTCGGTTCAATGCATCGGCAGATCTGGGTCTGTGCAGTTTGTTAGGAGTAATCAGTAAAACAAACAACATTGACCCTAAGCTGCAGACCAGGAGCTTTGTTATTTGTAATTTGATTCGATACACGAGTGAAGACGGTATGAAACCTCTTATTGATACGCAGTAAATCTATTATACACTCATTGATACACGAACACTATTAGAAATTTGGGAAATGTTGCCGTAGCCTTATTTATTGCACAACGTAATTTTCCAACGAGTTTACACTCAGTCTTCAATTAAATTAGAAATCAGTATTTTGTTTTCAAACGGATGTTAACTATGAATCTGGAGAATTAAGAGAGAGAATGTGTAAGCAATAAGGACTCTTTGGAATATTTTACTAATGTCCGAAAATGCATCTACAAACACAAACACATACACACAGACACAGAAACACGCACACGCATATATATACACGCACTCACGCATATATATATATATATATATATATATATATATATATATATATATATATATATATATATATATATATATATATATATATGTATGTATATATATATATTTGTATGTATGTATGTATATATATATATATATATATATATATATATATATATATATATATATATATATATATATATATATATATATATATATATATATATATATATATATATATATATATATATATTTATGGTTTCAACTGTAGGCAAATAATTCTACAATCTCCATATCAGTGTTGAATATCGACTTAATAATCATTATCACTATACTAAATAAAACATGAAGTAATAACCATCGTTTTCTAAATGAGCTGAAAATAGTACATAAATTCATAGAAGTCCTTTCTGCTCCCTTTTAATCTCACTCATGAAAAATGGATAAAACTGTGCATATCGGTCAAGTTTGATAAAAAGAATTTGAGGTGTTTAAGAAAATTGAACTTAAATTTAGACCAAGTAACTTGCAAAAAACAAAACAAACTCTAATCATAGAATGTGCAAATTTTCTATAAGACTTGTCTACTATTCCGAATAGTAATAATATAACGTCTGGTGGCACACACATACTGTATTATTTTGTATGCTATTTCAAATTATATTTAACGTATAATAAGGTTCCAAAAAGATATTTTTTTAAAAGACATTTATATGTTTGATGGCCTCTAACTGTGCTGGTTGTTTAGGCAGCCGTTCAATCGCTCAACCAAGAAACATATGGAAGGACAAAAAGTATGAGGTTAGACTTACTACATCACCTCCCGCTTATCTCTATTTATTGGTGGATATGTAAGCTCATCTCTCTCTCTCTCTCTCTCTCTCTCTCTCTCTCTCTCTCTCTCTCTCTCTCTCTCTCTCTCTCTCTCTCTCTCTCTCTCTCTCTTCATCGTAGCAAATGTTTGGCGAAACAGACAACAACAGATGATTTTCGCATGCGATGCCTCTATGTTTTTGGAGCAATAAAAGACGATAACATTTATAAACAAACTGGAAACGGATAGGAAAGCTGGAGAACTACAATAATTTAAGTCTAGCTTAGTCCATATATTTCCTGTTCGTTTCAACATATTCGACTACGAGCCTATGATTTTGCGAATGTGGATATGTGAGAAAGCTTATCAGTAGCTTCTTGTCGGTTCTTTCCGCGGATTTCCTGGTTTCTTCCCCCACCATTAATACTAGTCGCCATGTATAACCTATCGTGTGCTGAAAAATGGCGTTAAGTCCCACAACAACAACAACAACATATTCGTGTTCAAGAAATTTACCATGTTGTGTTTTCATAGCTCTACTTTCTTCATGTGAACGATCTTTCATGTTTAAATAATAAGCGTGTATTTATTCAATCATATATATATATATATATATATATATATATATATATATATATATATATATATATATATATATATATATATATATATATATATATATATATATATATATAAGGTAAATAATTTAATATGTTGCAAATAGGAATGATAGCAGTTACACCAGGTGGTGCAGAACTATATTTTGTAGCGGATTGTGCATGGATGTGAGGATTCAACTAACTTCGTCAGTGCACAGATTCCAACCGTCATTCTTAACTCCGTTGGAAAGAAAATACAGGCTTGCTTATCTGTATGTCATATAAAAAGTATATGTTTAGTATGTACCCTGTTTTTTTGAGATACCACTCCTTGTGTTTACTTTGAAAAGAATCTTTATATATATATATATATATATATATATATATATATATATATATATATATATATATATATATATATATATATATATATATATATATATATATATATATATATATATATATTAATATATTAGATTGCGAAGGATTTATGTAGCATCCATCGTTTGCCTGAACTGAAGTAGATTTAGGTATTGAATACGTATCGGTTGATTTGTAATGAATTTCCGGTATTAAATTAAACATTCTGTGCAAAGAGATGCACCTAGATATGAAGTGGACATTCTATCAAGCTTTGCTGACCACAGGTTCCAAACATTGAATCGGTGTTTACAAGAATTCAGATATTTCTACTACCGTTTGTCATAATTATATAAGGTTTCGTATGAGAGGCTATGAACGTTTACATGTCGTGTGATAAGCGTTAGTTACCGCAATAGTACCTTCTCGTGTATCTTTCTTAAAGACTTCGAAAATGTTTAATATTATGTACCAATTAAAACTTGTATGATGAAATATTCTTCATTGTCATAAATTACCCTAGACAAAAATGGACAAAACGTGGTCAAATTGGATTATGCTGAAAACAGCACAAACTATTGGCTAAACATCAATGTTTTATGATTAGTGTCTATTTATATATATCTTATTTATATATGTCTAAAATATGTACTTTTGCAAGACAAATGTCCTTTCCATTTAAACATGAAATGGATAATCGACTACTTCATTGTTGAAATTAGCCAGATCAACAGTTGACTGCTTTTTTGAATGGTTAATGTTGAAAATCTATGCAGAATATGGCGGACAAAAAAAAAAACCCAACCAAACAAACAGATATTCGTAAACGAAAAGTCGTATCAACATCTCTCAACGGGCATTTTTCTCAAGAAGTTATATTCTTGTCGTGCCAAGAAAAGGGTAGATGTTCCCAAAAGATCCGATTATACCATAGAAAAAACTCACAGTAAAAAGTATGCATACGGAACGCGAAAAACATTCTTGTTTATCCAACAACAGCAATAAATGTATTTTGCGTCTGTTTCTGAGAATAAAACTGGGAGAAACCTCTGATACTCGCTGCTTTTTTTACAAGCCTTTATGGCAAGAATTTGACATAAAGTAAAACTATTTTTGTGAGAATATGATGACGCCAAAATAAAATCCTACTACTATTTGTTGATTCCTTTGTTTTCCCATCTAAATAAAGAGACACATAACTTACACTGACAGATTTAATATCGGCAATTATTTTGAAACGCGAAACCTATGATTCGCAGCTCTCTTATTAATTAAATTTGTTATGTATTTTTAGTTAATGCAAAACAGATCTTTTCCAAACTAGTTTTAATAAACTGTAATTAAGACCTTTAGATGACGCATTGAAGTTAGCTGCCCAAACTTGTTTGTATTGATATTTTTGTCGTTGTTCTACCGAATTTGTAAACCATTCAACTGACGCGAAACTTGATTTCTTCATGCATGGCTTAACCCAACAACGTCATCGAATATAGAGTTTACTTCTATGAAACATTTATTGTCCAGGAATTACCACTAATGTGCTTGCATAAGCGAGAATACATAAAATATGGTTTTCATAACCACTAAACAGTCTAGCCGAATAGCTGGTAATTAACGGGAAACGGCCAAATTAGCTTTATGCCATCTATATATGGGTACATACTTTGACATTCGGTACGCTTTTGAAAAAAGAAAGACGAGGTGTTTTTTGTAGTCTATCAGACCTAACAAATCCCCAAATTTCAGAAGTATGTTTTAAAATTTGTACGATTGTTTTGAACAAAGAGCTTCAACAGAAAATCAACAGGCAAATCTAAATCCTGTATACGCTTTTTAAGTAAATGCATGACTTTATTATCTATGGATACTAGATTATTCAGTCCGTCAGAGAACTTTCCATTCTTGTGAAATATAAGGCGAAAGCACTTATATTCATCTACAACACCAACATCACCATTTCTTATCTTAAATTTATATGTATGTTTCGGTTTTTAATCATATGCAATAAAATATGTTTCTCTTTATTGATTGTAAGTTTCCAGTTATCGTAATATGTATTAAACATATCAAGAGTATTTTGCGTGTCAGCTGGATTATCTGCAACATATACAGTATCATAAGTAGGATTATCTGCGAAAAGTATAGTGTAATCTACACGAGCATCTGCGAAACGAATAGTGTCATCGACATAATTATCTGCGACAAGTGTAGTGTCATCAGCAGGATTTTCGTCGAAAGTACAGTGTCATCATTGTATAAAACTAGTATAACGTTTTGTGATGTGGCGAATTTTGAAGATGTGTTTAAACTTAAGGTTGAACAAAATGTGCTTTAAAGTTAACATGGTTACGCCAGAAGGGTCTTGAGAACGTTCACTGTTTAAGCATCAGCAGCATATATCGAGCTATCTTAATGGTACAGTGACAGACGTGCATTAGAACTCCGACCGTAATGGTTCAATAAGGGCTCACGTCAAATAATTTATTTTTCAAAGAAAAGCTAATTGCGACAAGATCTTAGGCGGTCAAAGTCTGATGAAAGAAATGATAATGTTTAAATCATTGCAATGTTTAAATGATCTTACATGGTTTTGGTTAATGTAGCTAGATTTACTGGATATTATGCCATAAGCAAACATTTATTTTATTGAACATAATTGGCTAGACAAATGTAAATAAGACGTGTAGTAATCGTGTAGTAATGTATGTTGGTATACCCGGCCGCATTTGTCTGAGAAAGCACGTGGTAATTCATAATCAACTGCCGCACTGAGTGCAATGAACTTCGAGATAATGTTGTTTTGTACTAATGTAACGGTACTTTACCGAAACACAGAATCTGTAAAGACAGTTAGTTGTAAAATCACATTATGTCAGAATTTATGCATTGCGAATCATCTGATCTGAATACGGGCAGAGTTATATATCTCTACTCAAATAATTGTTGAACCATAATTAGTTCTCGTCATACTTTCATAGTTAAGGAACAGCTTCATACTCAGAGAGAGAGAGAGAGAGAGAGAGAGAGAGAGAGAGAGAGAGAGAGAGAGAGAGAGAGAGAGAGAGAGAGAGAGAGAGAGAGAGAGAGAGAATATAAAGGAAACCCGATGAGTCAATTGGAATCCGCATCTAGAGAAGTCGGACTAAACATGGGTAGGAAAGAAGACTAAAGCACACGAATTAGATGTGGAACAATATGAGAGAAGACAGAAGCCAAGTGAAGCTGTCAAAGAGCGCAGGATTTAACTCAGAATTCACTACTAGTTAAATGATGTACATCGAACACTGCGACTAAATTCTATCAAAGTGAATCAGTTGGATTAAAAAAAAATTGGCCACGTATTAGTTGAAGTGAGATCTGGTTATGCATTAATTCATTTCATTATTTTAGTAAATCTGTTTTATTAGTCTGCCGTAGTAACACAGTTCATCTCTCCAAACTGCTAGAAGGGTGAAGGCGAAAGCTTGCAAACCACAGTTAATGTATAAGTAAATGAAAAAAAAAACTAATTAATAATTAATTTATTGTCAAATTGCTTAAATGCGCTAAACAAAAAGAATTATCTTCGTTTGCAAGCAAAAATTTATTAAAAATGAGATGGATTTAAAATATTTTTATTTCCATAATAATCAGATGATGTTGAATCTTGAAGAAATATATCATGTTCCTACGTATAAACTTAGTGATATACACTGCATGCATGCTTGTGTGTCTGTGTGTGTGTGTGTGTGTGTGTGTGTGTGTGTGAATCGTCAATAATAATTGGAAGTTCTACGATGAATAAATACGAAGATATGGAATCTGAGATTAACACACACGTGAGGAAAGGAAAATAAAAGAAAAAAAATATAAACTGGGGAAACATTCCAATCTCTCTCTCTCAATATATATATATATATATATATATATATATATATATATATATATATATATATATATATATATATATATATATATATATATATATATATATATATATATATATATATATATATATATTATTGATCTTTTGGGGTGTCGGTGGTTAGAAGATATTTCTCAACCCGAGTAATTATCCAATTTGTATGAGCCGATGTCATAAGGTACATAATTTTCTTGCCTTTTACGACAGCACACATCGATTTGGCCCCTTTACAGATTCCTAACAAGGGTATTTCCTGGATAAATGTTTTAAGTACACTATGTAGTAATCGGGGATGCGCATAATGCATTGTCTGAGGTGTCTGGGTCGTGTTTTGTACTGTATGGCGTGCACTATTAACATTTGGCTAATAAAAGATTGCTGATGAATCGTACAAATGTGAAACAAGAAAGACATTGCAATTGCGAAACTAGAATTTCTTGATGTATTCTCATTCGGTTATTTTAGATAAATTACTGCGGTATGTCTGCGTTTCTGAACCTTTTAATTGACAACGACTGTTTCCTTGAGATAATTAAAAGTAGGGAAAACATGGTCTATCAAACCTTGCACGCATAGATGTTTAGTTCGCTCGGTTTTAGACCCCTTGCGTAAAATAATATGCATTCACGAATGTTTTTTGAGGTATATTCTTATGCTATCTGGAAATAAATATGTTCATGAAATGCTGAGTTCCATCTGAAAATAATTTATTACAGATACAGGAATTAGCTGTAACATATAATGGTAGTTTAGTTGCTTAGGCTCAACATAAAATTGTATGGCTTACTTGTACTAGTGACAAGAAGGATGATTCTACCTTTCCACGTTGCATTCTTAATCGAAAGAAATCGACTACTATTAATATATTTCTATTGCACAACATCTGGTCTACATATAATACGTACAGACATATAGACAGACAAACGGACCTGCATAAATGCGTGCATAAAGCCATAAGAACGCAGGTGCGAACAGCCAAACAACCGCTTCAGTAATCTAAGTGGTTCGAGCTTTGGTCACAGGTTGGAACCCCGACCGAGTCATACCAAAGATACATACGTGCCTACCTACCTACCTACCTTCCTACCTACCTACCTACCTACCTACCTACCTGCCAGCCTACATACATACATACATACATACATACATACATACATACATACATACATACATACATACATACATACATACATACATACATACATACATACATACATACATACATACATACATACATACATACATACATAGATACATAGATACATACATACATACATACATACATACATACATACACACACACACACACACATACATACATACATACATACATACATACATACATACATACATACATACATACATACATACATACATACATACATACATACATACATACATACATACACACATTCTATTTAATTATCTGCAAATATGTTCGCTTCCTTATTACGGAAGCTACGGTCATATTTCTCTACGTTTCCTTGAAGTCTACATTTTTTTTTTCTTTGCAGTCAGCAGTTCCTGTCCCTCTAACGGGTAATTGTAATTTGCACGCAATATTTCCCGTTATAAATACAGAGAACCGAAAACTAGTTTTTTGCAAATAAACATATTTGTCTTTGGTATTTAGATTAGACTGATATCCCTATACTGCTTATCAGATATTACTTACTATATCATCCCAAATATTTTTGTTTCCTTAGGGTAAATTGTATGCATCACAAGGTTTTAAGTGAAATCTGTGATTCTATATCTTTGTCTACGTGAATTTGTTTTCGCAGGATATGGATGTTGAATGCTATACCATATGTGACCCCTAGAGATTATCGTGTTGAAATTATAATCGCATTAGTACCTATAACTGTTAGGTATTTTTCTTAAGGAATTTGAACTAGACAAAGAATCTGTGGTATGTAATTACGCACCATTATTAAATGGTGCTAAACATACATACATAAATACATACATACATACATACATACATACATACATACATACATACATACATACATACATACATACATACATACATACATACATACATACATACATACATACATACATACATACATACATACATACATACATACATACATACATACATACATACATACATACATACATACATACATACATACATATACGTCCATCAATCCAGCCACTCATGCATCCATCAATCCATTTATCCATCCATCCATGCATCCATTCTTCCATCCATCAATCTATCCTGGCATCATGTAATATGCATCTTCCATGTTTTAGTTTTACCAATAAGTGCTAGAAGGACTGGCAACTTTGCCACATATCATTTCAGCTTTGTCTCCAATTAGTGGTTTATGGATATTTACAACTTATATTTCTTGTGCCAGAAGCGCTTAAAACTATACCCTATGGAGTGGAGAATTAAATCAAGAAAGGTAATTTAAATCCTAAATCATTACTAAGTAATATACGATTAGTGTTTGCTATATCTATCGGAACAATGACAATAAAAGCGCTTTACCGATGCCAAAAGATACAAAATCAACGACATGTAAATGCTATCAATATATGCTGGTTACCAGATGTTGTTACCGTTTGAGTTCTAAAATAATAATGACAGGAGAAACGTAAAATAATGAAAAGTCTTCAATCGTTTGTAAGCCAAATGATATTTTTTTAAAATAAATTGTATGTGTCCTGATTAGCACGAAAATTATGTTTCCTAACAGAGTAATAAAGTCACCACATGATGTATAATTTTCAGTGCAATCAATGTCTTTACTGTTTGACGTACCAGGATGCTTTGTTCAAAAAGTCATTTAATAAGGAAAACGAAATAAAAACTTTTTTCTTTCACTAAGTTTCTAATACCTTTTGAAGGGCTTTCTAGACACAGCAAATTAGATTTTTGTTGTTGTTGTTGGGCTTAACGCCATTTTTCAGCACACGATAGGCTGTTCATGGCGGCTAGTATTAATGGTGGAGGAAGAAACCGGGAAATCACCGGAAAGAACCACCGACCCACGAGAAGCTACTGGCAAGCTTTCTCACATATCCACATTCGCCGAGTCCTAGACTCGAACACACGCAGACAGAGGTGAGATGGCAGTGGTCCGCAACGGACAGCGCTTTAGCAACAAATTAGAACTTAAAACAACTATGTCACACTTTTCAACCATTTTAGAAAATCCTTTGAACACCAAATCTTAAGATAAAAGTGAGTGAGATAATGTCGTCCAAAACTTAGCGATTCCGATGTAATGTTGAAACTTAAGAGCAGTAGGCTCTCACAAAAATAGACCCATTAAGCCATTAATCCAATCATTTTCACTTTGATACACAAATTAGATAAACAATCAAGTTCCAAAGCCCATGTTTGTTACATCGACACAAGGTTGTAAAAATTTAACTATGGTAGTATTTGTATCCATCTACAGAATTTGTTTTTATTCTTATTGCAATTTAACAAACAGGAAACTATTCACGTTTTAACAATTTTTTATAATGCTGGATTTACATTTTACTCTATATCTCGTGGAATGCCTACTTAAAGTACAAGAAAAGAAATCTACAAATAAACAATGTCTGTATGTACGTGGTTTACATTTAAGTGTTACACATACATACATACATACATACATACATACATACATACATACATACATACATACATACATACATACATACATACATACATACATACATACATACATACATACATACATACATACATACATACATACATACATACATACATACATACATACATACATACATACATACATACATACATACATACATACATACATATAAGAAAGTAGAAATAAAAAAGGAAGGCAAAATATATTATATAAAACTTTACACTTATTGTCCTAATCTATGAGAAAACAAGTTCCTCCCCAAAATTCTGACGGCTAAAAGATACGAGTATTCAATTAATGATTCGTTGTTATTTCATTATGCACCATATTAATTATAGCAGTGATGTGTTGGAATAAAAGTATAGTACAAATGAAATCTCTCTGTCTGTCTGTCTGTCTCTCTGTCTCTCTCTCTCTGTCTCTGTCTCTGTCTCTGTCCCTCTCTCTCTCTCTCTCTCTCTCTCTCTCTCTCTCTCTCTCTCTCTCTCTCTCTCTCTCTCTCTCTCTCGTGAACATCCGGTTGACCTAACAAATCAATTATATAATCCATAACTCAAATCAATCAACAAATCAATAATAGATCCATAAGTCAAATCAATCGACAAATCAATAAGAAATCCCTAACTCAAATCAATCAACAAATCAATATTAGATCCATAACTAAAATCAATCAACAAATCAATAATAGATCCGTAACTAAAATCAATCAACAAATCAATAATAGATCCATAACTCAAGTCAATCAACAAATCAATAATAGATCCCTAACTCAAATCAACAAATCAATAATAGATCCATAACTCAAATCAACAAATCAATAATAGATCCACAACTCAAATCATCAAATCAATAATAGATCCATAACTCGAATAAAAAATCAATAATATATCCAAAACTCGAATCAACAAATCAATAATAAATCCATAACTCAAGTAAGAAATCAATAATAGATGTATAACTCAAATCAACAAATCAATTAAAGATCCATAACGCAAATCAACAAATCAATAATAGATCCATAAATTAAATCAACAAATCAATGATAGATCCATACCTCGAATCAACACATCAGTTATAAGATCCATTACTCAAATCAGCAAATCAATTATAGTGATCCATAGAACGAATCAACAAATCAATTATAGGATCCATACAAATCAACAAATCAGTTATAAGATATATAACGCCAATCAACGTAGCAATTGTTTGATCCAAAACTCGAATCAACAAACCAATTATAGGATCCATGACTCTTGTCAGCAAATCGATTATAGGGATCCGTAGATGGATTCAACAAATCACTTATTGGATTCATAACTCGAATCATCAAATCAATCACAGGATTTATAACTCGAATCTACAAATCGATTTTAGTGATCCGGAGTTCAAATCAACAAATCAATTATTGGTATCCGCACTCAGAATTTTTTTTATATAAAAATATCATTATATGGGTCTAATTTGAAATAGCCTTGTTTAGTAATAATTACACATATTCTGTCTGTTATAAAAAGTAACTTTTGAAGAATCCAGGTTGTTCGACGGTACGATGTTCTAGTGAAACAAAATTATTTTGCTGCATTTGCTTTGTTAGTAAAAGATACACCGCACCACTTCGAAGTGTATAGTTTGATCTTATGAAAATACGATACCTAACTCTGCAAGGGAAATAAAATTATCCTGTATAAAATACAATCCAACAGTATAATAAATTAATGCATAATTTCTGATTACTTATTTTATTGTTAAATTTTGTGACATAAAGAGTGACAAAAACGTTCAGGAACTCATCTTACCAAATAATTACTATTTTTTTCCTAGGTGGAACGCGAAAGGTTCTTTCAAAGAAAACTCCCCTTAACCGTATGTAGTTATTCCATCTAGTTAACCCTTGCCATGAACACGTGCCAATCATATGACAGCATTAGAAGACATGGTGACATAATTAACGTAACACGAGAAGGTGATTCAGTAGGGTGGCACTCTGACAAGGAAAGTTCTACTTTGCCATTTTCAGTTTTTATCTGCATAGTAATTCTTAGTAAATCTTTGCTCTTACACCCACTCATACCCTACGCTCCTCCCCCACCCATCTGTATTAGACACGAAAAATCTGTATGTCTTCCTGGCACCAGAAAATAATATCGCTTCTAATTCACTAATATGTCCTGTTTATTGCTGTACGAAGCATCAAAAGTTTCCGCTCCCTCACAGACAGTAACTTGACATTCTTACTTCACGTATGTTTTCATAGCCTCAGATATGTTCTTCGATATCGATCTCAAAGCCTTACATTCTCTTTCATCATCTATAACAGTGTCTTTAGTGCCATCGAAACATTTCAGCCTTTACCTACGTACTTTCGAAACACGTATTAAACCCTGAAGCAGCTTTTGACATTTTGCGAAACTTTCACCACATAATATGTATGTTATTGTAAATCTCAATTCCGTTATGAGGTCATTTATCATATTTTCATTGCATCAACCAATCAGATGTATTTCATGTTCAACTATGCAGATTTTGTCTTTCAGGAAAAGTGGAGTTTGTACACCAAATATATGATCGTCTTACAAAAGCACGGGACGGAAAACCAATGATATTTTGTGCATGATGTTTCTTTTTTGTCTTAACTCTGACCTTCTTAGATTACTTCTTTTGGCTTGGGACAAGACTGTACATAATTGGATGATTCAATAAATTAATTTCTTGATACATCAATTGATTCCGAATTTCCTCATTAATATCAGGGTCGTACAAAAGAGTATATCGAATATGTTTCTCCCCTAGTTCGTCATCTGAATACTTGTGGGACATGTACCCCTTCCCCCCAATAAACGAGGTTCAACACTTCAAAATCTGAACAAATCATGCATAAGGCTAGTTAAAAGTTCAATTGTGAAGCATATATATATATATATATATATATATATATATATATATATATATATATATATATATATATATATATATATATATATATATATATATATATATATGAGTGTGTGTTTGTGTGTGTGTGTGCAAAACAGCATACAGGATGGAAGACGACGGCGCGCTGAAACATAAAACTGTTTCCAACTTGAGATGGATTTGAGTGAGGGACAATTGTTGTTTTTTTATTCTGTGGATTAGCACCATTTATCAGCACACGATAAGCTATACATGGCGGCCAGTATTAATGGTTGAGTAATAATCCGGCAAATCCGCGGAGAGAACCACCGACCCATGAGAAGCTACTGGGAAGCTTTCTCACATATTCACATTCGCCGAATCTTAGACTCTAACCCACGCAGACAGAGGTGAGATGGCATGATCCGTAACGGAGTTTTTTTTAAACCACTCGGCCACACGGGGAAAGTTACTCTTACCATTATAGGCAGGCGTGTCTAAATACAGTGGCACGACAATTATGATACGTCTGGAGATAGTCACTGATTCAGTGGTTGCCTTCTGTCCTCAAAGCCTGTGATGTACTAGTCAGCTCAGCTGCCCGATCCACCATAAAAGACTTTCCTGAATGAGTCAGGTGTAATTGTCCACGATACATGAGGTGCCAAGGAAAGGACCACCTACAAAAACGTACACAGTGTGTTTGGATTCTTTTAACGTATCTTTAACGATTTTTTTAGTCATATTGCTTCAATGTCTGCAGTGTTGCAGTTTACAGTCATGTCTTGCACTGGGATATCATGCCGCAAACATGTAGCATCATGTCCTACCCAGCTACATTATCCTGACACAAGGAAAAGCAAGTCCTATCACTAACTTCTTAATGTTGAGAGCCGAACGAGGTCGCTGTAAGTGTCAATTTTATGTCTTTGGAATGTCTCGGCTCTTACCACAAGAACCCGGTGAAAATTGCACCTCCGTGTGAGCATTCTGTAATTTTATTGATACACTTAGAAACATTTTAGTCCATGTAACGCAATAAAAACCTCGGGCTATGGATACATGTTTACCTTTTACAAAAGTTTTGCAACAATAGTTAAGCATGTTTTGCGTGGTCAAAGATCTAAGTAGACATCAAAACTTTATTTTTGCGCTGCATGAAGAATAAATAAAGCATTATGGCGAGATATTCCAAATATGTTCAAATTTCTGTATAATACATATAGCTACCATTGCAAATGACATGTACCAGTAAATCAGTCTGTAGATTAATTTTCAGAAAATGTAATATTGCATGATTCAAATTGCATGATTCTTGATACGATTAATGCGTATTACAGATATTAAACCGACTGTAAAGTTAATTAAAGCATTACGAAGACTTCAAAGAAACGAGCGCGTTTTCAGGCCATTTAAAACTCAATATAATTAAAGAATCAATAACCAGTAGCACACATTTGTCTTGAATTATGACTTGTGTGAATTATGCTACGATATTTCCTTCTTTCTTCACCGCTGTATATGCAATCATTCCAAGGGTGACAGAAGCCACGCAAGTTTCGTCAGTCGGTAAACATTATTCGACTCGAGCCAGCTGTCTGATCTTCAGCGAAATTGTTCTCTTTCCTGTGTCATAGGTCCGACAGCGAGCATAATAGTACTTGAACCATTTCCAAATACCTCACAGTCGGATTTAATACGGATTGAAGTTTGGCCAATTCGAGGTCATTCCGTCCACAAAGAAAACTACCTTAATTAAAAAATGGGTCAAATTTGCAATCAGCGTGTGCGTTTGTTTATGTATGCGTGTATGGTTGTGATTTTTAACGTAGTTTTTACAATTTATCAGTCATATTGCTACGATGTCTGCATCATGTCCGCAGCGTGGCAGTTTATAGTGATGTCTAGCATTGGGAAATTATACCGCAGGCATGTAGCATCATGTCCGACCCAGTCACATTATCCTGACATCAGACCAACCAGTCCTAACACTAACCTCTCAATGCTGAGCACAAAGTGTGTTAGCTGCTAGTACCATTTTTATGTCTTTGGCATGACTCGGACGGGCTTCAAACCCGCGATCTTCCGTATCAGAGGCTGACGCTTTATCCACTTTATTTTCTGGCTGACACATATGATAGGTAAGCAATATAATAAATCACAGGAAACTTTCAACGATTGATCTTAATTGAAAGAGGGAATTCATCTATTTTCCATCTTAGTTTTATTAAATAATCTACGAAAAATGAAGTTAATTAAAATTAATCCAATAACATTAAAGCGTGTTAAAACTATGTGACTGAATTGTTAGAATGAAGAAAAAACGTATGTTGAATCTTTACTAATAAGGAGGTTTGATGAGGGGAATGGGATTTAAAACATTAAAACCCTCCTCCTTTTATTCGGCGTCGTTATCTAGGCAATGATCTCCCGCGGTGTAATTTTCCCATTGTGGACGGATAGATGGACGTTACAGATAGATGATCAAAGTATTGAAAGAAATAAAAACAAATGGCCCTCTTTCAATATATAAAAATATTAAATTTTAATTAGTTAACATATAATCCAAAAGAAAAATCAATTTCCATAGAACCTATTTACTAAATTACATATACACAATTTGCATAGCCAAAATTCACCTTCCAATTAGACTGATTGTTAGTGACGGAAGTTAATTACAGTGAAAGACATTCGTCATGTTTTACAAATGTTGACTTTGAGCAGCAATTTCAAATGCTTTGACAGCATCACCTGTCACTGATCAACTTACGATTTGTTTTACATGTTTAACCACGTGCTTTGTCCTCTTCCGACCCTCGCTATTCTGACATCCCGTGGACGTATACTTCCCGTTTAACTTAGAGGGTTCCTTCCGTATTCCTTCTTCTTATTCTCTCGTTCAGAGTGCGAAGCACGCGGCTATCCCCTTAAATTTTTAATATGTATCACGCTAGGCAAATAGCACTAAATGTCTACATATAAATATAAACTATATTTCTCGTGCTCAGATTGAGGTGGTTTACTCTGCACAATTCTGACCTAACATGACCTTAATCACTATTGAAGCTAAAAGTAGTTCCTTTTATGTTTAGAGATGAAATAAAGAAATAATTACTAAACTGTCTCCAGACCTTTCTGCTTTACATATAATAACTTCAAAGCACAATTCATTTAACCTTAAGTTTCACAAGTTTCAAGCGTCGACACATCACAGAGTTTCCTTTCAAGTATGCTTTTCATAAAAGGAGTGATGAAATGTTTTACAATAAACATACCAAATATCAATGGTGTTGAAACTGATCCCCCCACTGTGTTAAATGAATGATCTTATTTCTTCGGTTGGATATTTTGAAATGTCTTATTGGTTAGAAAACCATTTATGGCGCACAGATCTTTATCTGACAACTAACCTCAGACATTACCCGCTATACACAGTTAATACTGCTTTCATACAAGCTACATGATTTCAAAGCGTGCCATAAAGATTTAGGCTCCTACAGGTACAAGTTTTCGGTATCACCGAATAGGATAGAATCTACATGCGAACTTTACAACTGAAACAGATAAATTCTAACTATTATGCTACATAGTATCAATGCATTAACAATTTTTAAAATGTTATGGTTGCAGATTTGGGTTGAACGCCATTTATAAGCACCGATACACAGCGACTAGTGTAAGTGGTGGAGGAATAACCCGGAAAAAATCCCAGTAAGAACCACCGATTCAGGGGAGGCTGCAGGCAAGCTCACGCATTGGTCGAGCTTAGAAACTCACTGTGATAGGTAACGGCGAGTGCTAAAGACCACCAGGGGCCTCCGTTTGTAAATGTTAACGAACAAGAGCACCGTCAGATGGAAGAGCATACATGAGCAAAAAGATTGACGATGGCGAGATTAAAATATTAAAGCTAGTAATAAAGGTTTCATCACAGCTCCATGTAAGTCATTCTTAAAATTATATATATATATATATATATATATATATATATATATATATATATATATATATATATATATATTATAATTATATATATATATATGTATATATATATATATATATATATATATATATATATATATATATATATATATATATATTGTCACGGTCTACCTAGGTGGACAGATGTTTATCCAACTGACACTATAGTATCCGGTGTTTGATCTGTGGACAAACGCCGCGAGCAAGAAGCCAAGCCAGACGTAGTCGCCAAAAAGGTTCTTTGTGCAGAACAGGGCATCTCAAATTACACCTGGGTGCTAATCCTTTAGTAGGACATCAAAAGAGCCATTTGTAATAAAATGATAGGCAACTTATATCGACAGTTCCGCTGATTTACAACTTGAGAATGGTTAGTCCACCGCATCCAATAAGAATTAAGCTAGTGGGTGGGCATACCTCTAAGTTTCGAGGATATCAAACTGACTCCATCCCAGAATTATTTAGTAGACCGAGGCAGATTACTAGGTGATTGAACGATTAAGGCTACTCCGAGATACGCACTCGTAAATTTGGCGTGAATCGCAGGAAAAAGATTGTGAACAAAAAGAAAGCTTCAAGAAGGTAGATATTCGTTTGATTTTTGACTCACACATTGCAACGCCGTAACTGTAGGTACTAATATTATATTTACGCAATTACTAATAGTATTGTTAGAATGAAGAATTACTTTGTAGAGTTTCATTTGTGTACTTATTTGAGATTTGTATTGGAGTTAGGAAATGATTGATGTAAGCAAGATTATGAATGTATGTTTGAATTGGTTCAGAGCAGAGATAGTTGCATATTTATATATTTGTATGATTTGTGATGCAAAATAGATGTATTGGTTATTATGTACTGCTGTGAATCAATTATCGATGCCTGTATACGAGTAATTGATATCGTGCTTTTTGATATGTTATTATGTTATGATTTTAGATTGTGTTTACCTTTAATGAATGTATGAGTATTTCGGTGGGAATGGATGCGTGACCCATGAAATTTGATAGCCTTATCTGATGATAAGTTATCCACGTAGTGTGAGTGTATGTGCCAAACAAAATAGTACACCCTCCTTGTGTTTTTCAGGGAGCTTTCCGGGTGGGATAACTTCAGTTAGAAGGAGAGTCCCGAGAGTCTGAGAGAGAATACTGAAGTAAGACTCTCGGTACAGTCAGGGTCAACGGATTGGAGTAAATGGTTCGACGAGGAAGTCGACGGAAAGTGAAGTGGAGGTGGAGGGGAAATTCGAAGGAGTAAAGGAGTAGAAGTGGAGAGGAACTTCGAAGGAGTAAAGGAGTAAAGGAGGAGTGCAGGAGAAATTTAGAGAGACAGATGAGTAGAACCAAGGACAGAGCGGAATTCTCACACTGATTCAGATGATGAAATAGGCACAAAAGGGGTCGAGCGATTGGATATATATATATATATATATATATATATATATATATATATATATATATATATATATATATATATATATATATATATATATCTATATATATATATATATATATATATATATATATATATATATATATATATATATATATATATATATATATATATATATATATATGCAGTTGAGATAATGTATCATATAGATGAAACATCCCCCAGCTAAACTCTAATAACAAAAAACTTGCCAGGACCCTTTAATGCATATTTTCAGAATCAGAGATCATGCTGATGTAATAACCTACATTACTGTCGTTAAGGGATGGCCTTGATTAAGAATATTTGAAGGCCCTGTGGCTGAAATCATCATCTTAACGTCACTTGTAATACATAATTAGCCATCCTGTACCAAAAAGATATTACAGAGTGCTTTCCGTGGTGTAGGTGGACGTTTTTTTTAATGTATCAGGTCAAACGAAATGTTCATATCCAATTAGGACTGATGACTTTGATGATTATATGGACAACTGCTAGAAGGCATTTGGCAACTTTACTTCCATCTAAGGCAGGTTCTATTGGAAATCAATGCCAATTTCATTGCACCCTTTAAGTTTGATTGATGACCAAACGTTCACATTCTATCATCTGGTACTAAATGAAGAAAATTAGCATAATTGTGCCTTTAATTACAAAAATTGTTTAAGGTCTCGAAATAGAAACAAAGAATGTAAACTTCAATTAATTTCGATATCGTTAAAATCCTTTGTTTAGTACAAGTGTCGTGTAGCAAATGCTTATCATGGGTGTCATGGAACAAATGCTTAGCACACGTGTTGCAGAGCAGAGCAGAGCAAATGCTTAACACTGGTGTCGAGCAAATACTTAGCATATGCGTCGTGGAGCAAATGCTTATCATGGGTGTCGTGGAGCAATTGCTTAGCACAGGTGTTGCGGAGGAAATGTAAATGGAGATGAACATCCAAAATTATATTACATAATTTAGATCTAACCACTCATCTAAAAAATTAATACTACTACTACTACTACTACTACTTCTTCTACTACTACTACTACTACTACTACTACTACTACTACTACTACTACTACTACTACTACTACTAATAATAATAATAATAATAATAATAATAATAATACACTATTGATCTCTGAAGCTCATTTACAGTTGTTCTGTGTATGTGAGTGATTGGGTTTTTAAAAACGCTTTAAAAAATTTTCAGTCATATCTCTACTGTCACATTATCCTGACACAAGGCCGACGAGTGCCAAAACTAACCTGTTAATGATGAGTATCAAGGGAAACAGCTGTTAAAACAATTTTTATGTCTTTGGAATGACTCGGCCAGGGTTCGAACCCGCGACCCTTGCATCAGAGGCAGACGCTTAAGCCACTAGGTCACCGGAGAGGTCCTAGTAAAAAAATTTGCTAATCTGTGTACACTCATCACAGTATTTATTATCGGTTAATTAGTTAAACTGAACAATATATCTTGCATTTAAAATTTACAATAAAGAAAACGATCAGTGATCAAAGAGCACCATAAACTAAAATTAAGCGATATGACTGAACAGTTGTTAAAATTTTGTTAAAAATATATTGTTTCATTTAAAAAAAATTAAACATCTGTCCAGTGAATAATTCCTACATCGATAATGGGCTAATAACTCTAAGTTGACCGCATAGTTGATTGTCTAGTAAATTCAAGAGAACGGCATCGTTGATGGGCTAGTACCCTAAGTGGACTGCATTGTTGATGGACTAGTAACTCCAAGTGGACTGCATTGTTGATGAGCTAACTGTTAATGGGCTAGTAACTCCAAGTGGACTTCTTTATTGATGGGCTATAATCTTCAAATATACTGCATAGTTGATGGTTTATTAACTCTACGTGGACTGTATCGTTGATGGGTTATTAGGTCTAAGTGGACTGCATCGTTAATGGGCTAGAACTTCAGGTGGACTGAATTGTTGATGGGCTAATAGCTTGGTACAGATGCTTCTATGCTATTTTCAATATAGCCTTTCAAAACGCACTTTTAATATTTCCTGTGACTTGCGCAGAAACACTTATTTTTCCTTTCCTTTCCAACACATTTCGCAAGCTGTCCGATGGGCAAAGACCAGAGAGGAAAAGGCCATGACAGAATATAAAAAGACCCAATAAGACAGTTAAGACAGATGAAATATATTTACTCAAGAATACCGAGTAACATATATTTAAATTTAAACTAGGTTACTGATACCTAGATGATGACGATATTTCATAAAAGTTAGATCTAATGGAAAGTATTTTTATAATTCTATATTTTTACCCCAAAAAGCACATAACTTTGTATCAATATATTCACCGTGAAAATCTAATATCTAATATAAGTCAGGACTATGTAAACTGTGTTGCAAATGGCACAATCGAGCGAGAGGCTAATGCATTAAGCATTAAACCTTAATAAATGACAATTCATCAGATGCTAACGTATGAAACATTAACGAATGGCACATTCGAGAAAGGCTAATGCACTAAACAGTTATACACGATACGGCCGAGAGACGCTATCACTTTAGACTTAAATAAATGAAACATTCGAGAGAGGAAAGCGCATTAATAAATGACGCGTTCGTGTGTACGTGTGCGTGTGCGTGTGTGTGACTTGGATTTTTTTAACGTAGCTTTAAACAGTCATTTCACTGCAATGTCTGCGTGTGGTAGTTTATAGTGATATCCAACAGTCACGTTATCCTTACACTATGCCTAGCAGCCCTAACATTAACCTATATATATATATATATATATATATATATATATATATATATATATATATATATATATATACATATATATATACATATACATATATATATATATATACCTATACATATATATATATATGTATATGTATATATATATATATATATATATATATATATATATATATATATATATATATATATATATATATATATATATATACATACATACATATGCATAGGTATATGTATATTCCATTTCTCTCTTTTTCAATGTCACATACAAAACAATCTATTCAGAATTTAAAGAGTCCTCAAGTAAAGCGGAGTATTCGATGTAGTTCATAAATAGCCAATTGTTGTTGTTGCTTATACAATTACTAAACTAGAAATGTGTACAATTGACACAGATGCCCCTGGTATGACTCAAAAAGCTGGACATATATGTGACTCATAAATATTTGTAGGAAAATTATATCAAGGCGCGTACAGAACTTTTCCGAAAAATGGCGAAAATAAAAGGTGACATAGGCTTAAAGCCTCACACTAAATTCGGTACAATACATCAAGGTTTTCTCAAAGTTATTTAGAGCAGTGAAAATTGAAAGGGCAAATTTCTCAATAAAGCAATGACCATACTTTCGTAAACGTTTGATAAAAATCTCTGAAAATTAAACTTTATCTAGGACTTTTGCATGTAAAGACTAGAGCCAAAGTTGATAACGGTTCATGAAGTCCTTCTATAGCTATTTAAAAGCAAGGACATTGAAGTGCATATGAACTTGTCCAAGGTTTTAAGCATGTTAGACGTTGTTACGGATTTCGTTTGAATCCATCAAGTGCATAACAAATTATGACTGTAACGAAATATACAGGTCGGAAGAATATAGGCAATACGGCGTGCTCCAGCCAGAAATACCAGTTGAGCACAAAAAATGTCAGTCAGAGAAGGATGCCAACAAATAACATTTATTTCCTTTCGTAATAATTTCATTAGTGTGGAAAGTAAATGCCGATAGTTCTCAAAGTTGAAAGAGACTGTTTCTTGGGACAATATTTATTTAGCGAATATTAGCAATAAAGAATGAAATGGTTCATTAAATCTCAAACTGCGTAAGTCAGAACTTTCATAACTTATTCATAATTAAATGATTGCTTACACAGGACTTCAAATACCGAATAAAGTACAGCATTTTCTTAGCAGCCCACGCATTTTACGGCTGACTGAGTTAGATTTATTGAAACAGTTTCAATGCAAAAGAGTTTCAATTTTGTTTTATTTTGCCAAATGATCTCGATCTTCATTCTCTCTTAATGTCACTTTTTCAGAATGAAAGAAAAGCTATAGCCATGAAATTCTAAACCCTTAATATGAAGGTAGATTCCCATTGGATGGTAAGAGTTGGTCAGAGTGAAGGAATGGGTGGAAGTCATTCTCATACTGTGTAACGTCATACAGTTTAAATCCCAGCGTACTCATATAGAGTTACATTCAAGCAGACTCTTATAGTGCAAGTCCTAGGAGACTCGTATAGTGAAAATCCTAGAAGACTCATAGAGTGTAAATCCTGGCAGACTAATGTAGTGTAACATCCAAGCAGACACACGTAGTACGAGAACCAAACTCGTATAGTGTAACATCCAATCAGACACGTATAGTGTAAATCCTAGCAGGCCAATGTTGTTGTTGTTGTTCGTCCTTCGTTTTTGAAGACGACTATGACTTCACGTCTGGGCTGGGCTGTGAGTGCGCAGATGGCTTGTGATTAATGTTGTGTAACATCCTTGCACATATAGTATGAGGAACAGTCAAACTCGTATAGTGTAACATCCAACAGATTTATATAGTATAGCATCCAATTATACTCATATAGTGTAACGTCTAATTATACTCATATAGTGTAGCATCCAATCATACATAGTGGTAACATCCAATTATACTCACATAGTGGTAACATCCAATTATACTCATATAGTATAACATTCAATTATATTCATATAATGTAACATCCAATTATACTCATATAATGTAACATCCAATTATACTCATATAGTATAACATCCAACAATGCTCTTATAGTATAACATCCAATTATACTCCTATAGTGTAACATCCAATTATACTCATATAGTGTAACATCCAATCATGTTGATATAGTATAACATCCAATTATGCTCATATAGTATAACATCCAATTATACTCATATAGTATAACATACAATTATACTCATATAGTGTAACATCCAATTATACTCATATAGTATAACATTAAATTATACTCATATAGTATAGCATCCAATTATGCTCATATAGTATAACATTCAATTATACTCATATAGTATAACATCCAATTATACTCATATAGTATAAAATCCAATTATTCTCATATAATATAACATCCAATTATACCCATATAGTGTAACATCGAATTATACTCATATAGTATAACATCCAATTATACTCATATAGAGTAACATCCAAGCACTCACATAATGAAACATTGAAGGAGACTAATATAGTTTAACATCCAAGATTCATACAGTGTAACATCAAGCAGATTGATACTGTATCATCAAATTAGATAAAATGGGCATCAATCTCAACCAATCTGGATAGGTAGGTGGATAGATTTAGCTCTCCATTACTGTACAACAGTGTGCATTTGAAATCTGCCTACGACACCATGCAACTAGCCGAGGGCAAGATATTTTGTTGTTCATATAATAACGACAATTTGATCTTTGAAGGAAACCAACATCTTTAAATCTTTGACGATAGAGAAATTAAGTCTATGAATAAAAAATGGCGTCAATATAGTGGGAAAAGAAATGAAATTTTAAAATCAAGAAAATAAGCAACACTATAAAAAGTGAGTTACTAGTTTTATAGTTATTCCATGTTTACTGTGACCTATGAAAGATACAGCCTGAAGTTTGTTGTCGTCAAAGAAATTTCAATTATTTTTATGAAGTTATTTTTATATAATTGATTGAATCCATTTATATGCTCAGCATGCCTAGATTTAGTAATTCTGTATGCCGATATTTAAAGTCATAGCGTTTGAGTGGAATGCCAAGAGTATAAGAATGGTAATTAAATGCTTCATCGTTCAATGTCTTAACGTTGTCTAAACTATTGATAAAACTGATTTAGTCTTCATGCAAAGAACGGGTTGTATCTGAAACACTCGAAAAATTAAATCATATTTATGCATGAAGAAGTGTTATAAAGCTTGACTATGACATTGGATGTCGAAATGGGACACCCCACAGTTTGATGTTAGATATTTATATTTTCCTTAATTGCGTGTCATCTTGCAAATCAAAACTACCAAATTATCTGCATTAAACCAAAAGCCTTTAAAGAAAAATATCTGTTCAAAGCCAACTAAAAATTTTATATCGATCTTGTTGGCCTAAAGTGTGCTTTTTGAAAATTTAATTCAATATTTTCAGATAACCATTATGTGCACTTTTCTTTTTTAATGGGAGCTGCCTGTGCCTTAAGCAGACATTTTCTGGACAAGACGTAGAACTAAATCCGTTGCTAATTAAATCAGTGCAAGGTAAAAAATGAAATCTGACTATTCCCCCCACGGGACAGCCAACGAAAACAAGCACAATGTTTTTAAAAGGTCTTGCCATTTGAATCTAACATGTCATTTAAAAGTGTTTTCTCTTCTGCTATTATTAAATTTTGAATACGTGATTGATGATCAATCTAGCATAGATGATAAAGAATAGATCAATGGCTTTACATCCGTAATTGGCTCCAAGCAAAGGTTTAAAATTGCAATAGTTCTATAATGAGACAAGGCAAGATCAGAATCGTTTTTAATTTCAATTGCTTTTGTTGCACCTACAATATATATTACTTAATCAGTAACAGCACCAGGTTTATTCAGAAAAGGAGATCAATCAATCACAAAAACTTAGAAACTTGTTATTCATTACAACACGTATTAGTGTAATACGTTTCTGTAAAAACAGAGTATAAAAAACATAAATTAATATAGTGTTGAGCTGCAAGAATTATTTAAACACGATTATTTCTATTTAAAATTTTAAATATTTTAATAGGTTTAATATCCTAATGGTTTGCTCCTCATCAACGTCATTGCCTTCGTCATATATATATATATATATATATATATATATATATATATATATATATATATATATATATATATATATATATATATATATATGCCCTTTCTCGGATATGTAAGTTATAGAAAAGAAATCTAACATAATAATCCCTCAAAAACTTCCTTTGAAATAAATAATACAAGAAAACACCCACGTGTATTTGGTTATTTTAAAAAAACAACAACAAAAATGGCATTAAGAGGTGTGTTGACGGCATTGGTTTACCTAGAAACACATGATCTAATAGTAAGTAAAACTCGTCGTGGAAGAGTTTGCGTACTTGATGTACAAAAACGTAGCATGAACTTGAAATCTTGCTTGATATCTAAATCTCACCTTCTACAACCGAACCCAAGAAACCAAATGGTTAAAAAAAAAACAGAATTTAATAATAAAGAGACAGTAAAGATCATATGTTAATTACTGCTTTAAGGTTTCAATTTGGATTCAAGCCATTTAAATAGCATAGGATTTTCAGTCGATACGGAAAGGTAAGGTTTCATTTAAATCTGATATTATCAGACAGATCAGTGATATTCTATATATACATAATCTTAACACATTATGTTCCATGTCGCAAATGAAGAACCCTGTAACGGCTTTGAATGACACCAATCGTATCAATGTATTTTTTAAACTTGTTCCAGTGATGCCATTCTTGTCCATTAAACGCAGTGGGCATTTAATTATTTCATGACACTATAAATACATCACAGAACAAGGGTGACACTACTTGAGGTGAAGTCGAGGCGGAAATAGTAGTAGTACAGTAAATCCGAACTAAGCGAGAGCACTAATTTCCACTTAAGATAAAATTATCAGATCGTATGAATTAACCCGTCGACACGGAAGATGATGTTTATAAATATAAGTGATTAAATTTTTCGGCTTCTATTTCTTACTTGTAAAAAATTAAAAGAAGTCATGTATTTCACACCCTTTATTTGTGGCAGACTAATTGCATTGTATAATAGATCTGTATTATAGTTCGTTTCCTGATATTAAGGTGGATCACCTCATCTGGAATGAAAATTGACCTCGAATATTTCATGAATATAGCATCCTAGTTAAGTATAGAGTGAAAAGCGGTTAAAGTAGAACAATGACAATTAATAACCCGACTCTTAAACGCCGTAAAAGAAATTTAAAAAAGAAGAAAACGTTGATATTGATAAATACAATATTATGCTTTATGGAGATGTAGCACGCATGTTTGGTTATATTAACATTGCGGCATTGCTCACGCACACGCGTGCATCGTTGTCCGAGTTATTAAATCTTGAATGGTTAGAACTGGTGAACTTTATTTAGGTGGATTAGATCTTTATAGTAATACAAATTTGGATGCATAATCATTTTTACGAGAGTGAGAGAGAGATAGAGAGAGAGAGAGAGAGAGAGAGAGAGAGAGAGAGAGAGAGAGAGAGAGAGAGAGAGAGAGAGAGAGAGAGAGAGAGACAGAGAGAGAGAGAGAGACAGAGAGAGAGAGAGACAGAGAGAGAGAGAGAGAGAGAGAGAGAGAGAGAGAGAGAGAGAGAGAGAGAGAGAGAGAGAGAGAGAATATTATGTTAATTTAAAGATGGTATTGCAGTCTGTTGGACAGTCCTTGACTGAAAAACACTTGTCTTTTGCGTTACAATAATTTGGAGTGAAAACATAAGTACGTGTAAGGAGGTTGTGATCTTTATATTTGAACAAATGGATACTAAATATTTGTCGATTGATGGATCGATCGGGAGAGAGATAGTGAAAGATTTTGTCGTATTTAGTTTTCACCAAAAGGATCGTGAAAATATGGATATTGTATCGCTCCTCAGATTGATACAGCCATGGCGGTAGATGACTGCCTACGATATAAATAAATGTATAATTTCTTTACGTATTTTATCACAAATTAGATCAATATTCATATTTGAAAGGATTTATTGACGATTGATGTTCGGCTAATAGCATGTATCCCCTACAAATCTAATATGCAATTACATTCGGATTGAATCGGTATTAAATCATGTTACTGATAGAGTTCTGTTTACTGTCAAAAAGAATGTTTATGATTTGATTCATTGTCAATTATGCTGATTGCTGGCATCATTTTAAAAGGAATATGCTTGCAAATAGAACAGATACAAAACACTCGACTTAAGCAATGGCTAGAACAGTCGAGTTATCTGAAGTAATTGTTTTAGTTATTTGTAAAGTGAGACAAGACAAAAAGTGCAATGTGAATATCGTGTAGGATATGGGTCATCTTCTTATCCAGCAGTGACATATGTAGAGCTACCTTAACTAATTAGATCACTAAATAGCATGGAAAAGCATGTCGCTACCTTAATTAAATAAATTACTACATAGTATGGAACAGTGTAGAGCTTTCTTAACTAATTAGATTTCTACAAATTATGGAATAGTTTTATATTACTACAGAGTGGGCTACCTTAACAAATTAACCTTAACTAGATTGTATTAGAATGTGATAAGACTTAGAGCTCTCATAACTATTTCGACTGCTACATTTATTTAAACAGATTAGTACAGACTATGGTAGAGTGTACAGAAACCTTATTTAAATTGATTACTACCGACACTGGTACAGTGTACAGAAACTTTATTTACATAGATTACTACAGACTATGGTAAAGAGTACAGAAACCTTATTTAAATTGATTACTACCGACAATGGTTCAGTGTGCAGAAACTTTATTTAAATAGATTACTACAGACTATAGTACAGAGTACAGAAGCCTTATTTAAACAGATTACTGCATACTATGGTACAGAGTACAACAACCTTATTTAAATAGATTACTATCGACATTGGTACAGTGTACAGTAACCTTATTTAAATATATTACTACAAACTATGGTACAGAGTATAGCAACCTTATTTAAATAAATTACTACCGACTATAGTACAGAGTACATAAACCTTTTTAAATTGATTACGACATACTATGGTACAGAGTACAGAAACCTTATTTAAATAGATTACTACAGAGTATTGCAGAGAGTACAGTACATAATTTAAAGAAATTTCTACAGACTATGGTACAGATTACAGCAACCTTATTAAACAGATTACTACAGACTATGGTACTGATGATAGAAACCTTATTTAAATAGATTACTACAGAGTATGAAAAATGTAGAGCTAGATTACATAATTAGATCAATAAAGTACTATGACTCAAACTGTTATATAGCCTGGTCCTAATACACATATCCAAAATTTAAAGTCATGGCATAGCACATTTATGTAAGAATAAATATGGCATGAGTTTATACGTGATCAGAACACTATAATCACACTTTTATTGATTACTGTTCTACTCAAAATTTATATATATATATATATATATATATATATATATATATATATATATATATATATATATATATATATATATATATATATATATATATGAGGATGACAAAATCACAACAAAACGTACGTTCATGTAAGTTCACGTCGTGTAAAAATAAATGTATGTCAGTCAAACATAGACGTCAAGTTTTATAATTGAGCGAATTTCTTACCAATGCATAATTTTGAAAACTTAAATTAATGTCAAATGAAAGACAATATTTCCTGAAAATCCAAAGTATTTTCTAATTTTTCAAAGATTTATTGCTGAAGGAATCCTAATCCGAAAAAAATCAAATTTATATCATGAAAAGGAATCTATCTAATATGTACCTTCCTGTAAACAAGTCCGCAACTACAATAAAATTTCAATTTGTTTATTAATGAATGTGTGTGCGTGTGTATGTGTGTGTGTGTGTGTGTGTGAGAAAGAGAGAGAGAGAGAGAGAGAGAGAGAGAGTTGATTTTATTTTGCTTGTATAATAAGACACAAGGACCAGCAACATCAGTATTTTCAATATTTATTCCTCCGGTAACAATAATAGAAACGGTTTATATTACCAGCAAGATATAAGCCGCTGAGAAACATAAAACAATCAAGAAATACAATGGAGACCTGTCTAGACTCTGACATACACATTCATGCACACACAAAGTAAATGGAAGTATATTTTAAGGTGGTGGTGTTATACATCAATATCAATGCTACAGACTGCACTCATTCTACAGATGATATAGTCAATATAAAAATTTCGTAAGAACTATGCCTGGAGTAGGTCCTTTTACTATTAATCATAATGGAGAATGTGTTGTCTCTAACGTCATCAAACTTCTATTCACTTTTATGGGAGAAGGTAGAGTTGCCATCGTAGATGATGATGTGATATGCCTTGTGTAGCCGATGTTCCTCATTCAAAAGCCACTGTATGGCAGCATTGTTCTCAAGAAGCCAATCTGGATGTATACGTGTATTGGGAGGGAATGTTTTAGATACAGCGCAAAACACACATTCTTTGAATCATGCCAAATTTTACTTGACATTCTTGGAACTTCATATACACAGTTCGTCAATAAAACCTTGTTCTTCTGTTTCAATTTTGTGACATTAAGCTTTTTGGGCACGTCTTGTCCTTGTGGTTTTCTGCAGTGCTTAACTAGTATATTGATCTTGGAAATGATACGCCTGTTGTCAGTCCAGCATTCTGCACTTCAAAGATGCAAAACACTTGAACATCATCCTCAACTATCAGTTATCTATCACTGAGGAGGCATGTGACTGACTGCCCCAAGTGAAAGTCGACATATTATTTACTGATCCACCAGAGCTGACAGAAATGTACAATCAATCAACCAGATGTCAAATGGCAAAGCATCAGGATCTGATACTATATCAGCAGAGGACCACAAAGCCGGAGATACATTCCTAGCACGGAAACGGACTCATCTGTACCGATCAATGTAAACACATGGAACTCTACCATCGTCCCCTTGTACAAGTGGAAATGCAATCGACAATCATTCGACAATAATCGGGGTATCTACTTGCTGTTAATAATCGGCAAAGCCTTGCTAGAATTCTGCTGACTAGTTTTATTCATTACCTCGATCTAAAGGTCCTACTAAAGAGTTGGCGTGTTTCAGAATATGACTAGGGACCATAGACTTGGTATTTAAAGCTCATTAACGCCTGAATAAATGACTGGAACAAAACTCAAAACTGTACACAACCTGAGAAAAGTCTTTGGTACAGTCAGTCCTCAAGGCCTTTGGAAGATCAAGGCAAACTGAAAAGAGATTTTGATAAATTTATCTTGCTTGCCATCATGGTATGCTTGCTCTTTTCCCTCACGAACATGAGTTATTTGAGCCATTCCCAGTCACCAATGGAGTCAACCAAGGCTATGAATTGACATCGACCTTATTTAGTACGATGTTTACCAGCTCCGGGCTGACGACAAGCTGTTGAATCTGGAAAAAAACTAGAGGTGAAGACGAAGTCACAGGACGAAATTGTTTTTGCTCTCCCATTTGCTGACTACTGGTCCAAGAATGTTAGATGTGAGCCGGACATCCAACACAGTCTGGACCATTATCTGTAGCTTACAACCATCTCGGTCTCACAATCAGAATCAAGAAGGCACAGATGGCGTGTATATCTGCATAAGGAAAAGCCATCCAAGACAGAAAATGGCAATGGACACGTTCATTCTCTTGGCAGCACACTATCGCGCGCAGTCCACATTGATTATGTAACCAATGGTAAAATTGCTAAAGTAAACGTGCCCTCAGATAAATGTTCTGGGGCTCAGAAGTACCATTCTACAAGCAAAACTTATGATCTGTAATACCTGTTCGTTGTAGATCCTGCTGTATCAATATGAAACTTGGACGGTGTAAGGATGCAATACCAAGAAACTAAAAACCATATTCATTTGGTCTGCTTGAGGAAACTGCCAAGGATACGATCGAAGGGCTGAGTCTCTGACAATGAGGTTTTTACACGAGCAGACACTCCAAACATCCACACCCTTCTGATGAAATCACAGATGGAATGGACAGGCCACGTCACCAGGATGAAAGAAGAAGAGCTTCCACCAAAGATGATCTTCTACAGCTAACTTATGTAAGGAAAGCGATCTCATGGTGTTCAGAAGAAACTGTTCTATGATTCCCCCTCCCCATCAAATCTGCTAAATAATTTAACATTGGCCATGCGTCTTGGGATGATCTTACACAGCATAGATACAATTTGTGGAGTCCCATCCATACTGGAACAATAGAGTTTAAAGGGAGAAGAACTGCAGTACAGAAGCGTTAGCATCGTAAATTACATAAAAATAGCAAGTTCTATTTTAAACGGCGTTTTCTGTCAAGTATGCTATAGACAGTTTAGTCACAAACTATCTTTATCAGCTGCTCGGATACTCATAGAAACCAAATCATTAAATGATGTAATCGTTAACTCTAAGAACATACAAAGAATAATGCGCTTAAGGAAATATATTCAATGAAGTTTTAAAAAATAATTTTTATGCATAGATGCTGTATATTCAGTTTAATTGATAATTTAATCTAATTTAATTCGTAATTTCATTAGATTATTTCGATAATAACTAAGTGATCAAAAACGTAAGTGATCTTAATTTCGAGCATATCAATCTCGAAGTTCGCAAGCTTCAAATGCTAATTTCAGCTTGGTTTGATTATCCATGACGAATTATTTGCCAGTTGATGCATGCAATGTGGTGTAGTTCATGGACTCGGCTGACGTTATGGAGCAGTTGGCCCTGGCTTAGTTAAGAAACACGCCGCTAATGACTACGGAAGACATACAAAACCAGTGCTGAACGAGGAAGACAAGTGGCCGCTGCTTACATTATATTTATATAGAACATTTGGAGGGGGAAATAAAAATAGCCGTTGTGACCAGTGAACTCTGGTGACCGTTAAGAAAGGCTTGGGTGCATTTATTGTTTATGACATATATATATATATATATATATATATATATATATATATATATATATATATATATATATATATAAAGAATACAAATCATATGGCGAATAACAACCCTCTCAAGCGTACTGGATCCACCAAGGGATCACGTCTGTCAGGGATTAATTAAAATAGATGCAATAAACTGACGACGAACAGTACGAAACTAGTAACTAACTAGCCTAAGCGCTTTCGACTCCCAATGAGTCTTTTTCAAAGGCAAATACAAAACATAGTTACGACAAACAAATAAACACAAAAACGTTGCGTTTGTAAACCTCTACATTTCTATCTTCACATGTGCTAAAACTATAAATACAACCAGCTTGTATAGACTAGTTGCGGAAACTGAAAACGTTGTATAATTCCCTAAAAGTCTACAAGCCAAAGCGACATCTATTTTTACTTTGTGTACATATGTAACGCAGATTATATCCCGGATATTTGGTTCTATACCGGTTATTCTTATATATATATATTATATATATATATTATATATATTATATTATATATATATTATATATATATAAGAATAACCGGTATAGAACCAAATATCCGGGATATAATCTGCGTTACATATGTACACAAAGTAAAAATAGATGTCGCTTTGGCTTGTAGACTTTTAGGGAATTATACAACGTTTTCAGTTTCCGCAACTAGTCTATACAAGCTGGTTGTATTTATAGTTTTAGCACATGTGAAGATAGAAATGTAGAGGTTTACAAACGCAACGTTTTTGTGTTTATTTGTTTGTCGTAACTATGTTTTGTATTTGCCTTTGAAAAAGACTCATTGGGAGTCGAAAGCGCTTAGGCTAGTTAGTTACTAGTTTCGTACTGTTCGTCGTCAGTTTATTGCATCTATATATATATATATATATATATATATATATATATATATATATCCTTCACTGGCTTTCCCGTTCGATCCAGAATCAAACACAATATGTTCACTTTGTTACATTTCATACTGGCACAGATCCCATATACCTATCTTTCCTCACCTATGTGTACACTCCGTCTAGAACCTTGCGCGTCTCTTCCAACTAAGGCATTCTCATTTGTAGCCACTGTTAAAACAAAAGTGATGGAAACACCATTCTTTTGTGTACCAGGGTCCAACAATGTGGAACGATTTGCTCATAGGCATGAAACTCAAGGACACTGTGATCTCATTCAAGAGTGTTGTTTAAACTCATCTAATTCGACTATAAGAACAGGAAACTGTAAACCATTCTTGAGGTGTGACACAGGTATACATACATAGGTGTCTCTCGGTGTGAGACAACAAGCTATACATGCAATGTAGGTATAACTATGTGACAGGCCGAGCATACAATGCACAACACTGTGACGTAACAGATTATAATACAATGAATGAATTACTATGTGTGACAAAACATGCTATACATACAACGTATCCTTATGTGTGACACAACAGCCTATACATACAATGTATCGCTTCGTGTGACACAACAGGCTATACATGCAAAGAATTATCACTACGTCATAAAAGTATTATTACTGTAAATACTTTTAGACCATGTTGCATCATCTTACTGGGTTCGACCCACGTAATATAATACTCGTGATATAAGTTTTATTTGTATTTGCATAGCAAGTAGTCGAAGAGATAATGTAACATCTAAATTATATTTCAAATTACGACATGATTGCATCATTCCTAAATTTAACGGAAGTGGTCCTAAATGAATGATAAATGACTGAGATAGTTACCAGAATTGGTGATCCATGTTTTCATCGTAACGAAATAAATGCTTCATCTGACAATGTATGCGATAGGTGTAAAACAATATACAAACACCATGCTTAAGTGTGAAAAATAGGAAATTGTTTGTATTCCTTCAAACCAAGATTTAAGCTGCATCCTTAAGATGTATCCTTTCATTTTAACATTTGAAAACACAGGATTTTCTAAAAGGCTACTCTCGAATATATTTTCCCGATATGAATTGTACTTGCAGAAAAAAGAACACTTTGTGAGACACGTCAATAAATAGAAACTGCATTACCTTTGGAGAATAAAATACATCTGACTCGTAAGAGACACGCAAAACTCCAACTAGTCATATAGGCTCACGGGAAATATACCAAATATAATGTGACACGAGGTCGCAAAATACAAAAAATTAAATTCTTGCTTTCGCCCTTTGCTATCACGCTAAATATTTAAATAAGCAGGTCAGGTTAAATTTGTTTTCTTTCTGCATATAAATTGAATAGAATTCTACTAAAAATTATATTTTAAAATATTCTGAAAATGTTGTGGCATTGATGCTGGGGGAAGAACCATGAAAAACTCCGGAATGAACGACCGACACACCAGAAGCTACTGGCAATCTTTCTCACATACCCACATTGACCCAACCGGAGACTCGAACGCACGCAGAGGTGAGAGGGCAATGATCCGTAACAGTGAGCGCTTTAGACAATTAGGCAACTCACAGCCCCGTTAAGTTTAATACATACATACATACATACATACATACATACATACATACATACATACATACATACATACATACATACATACATACATACATACATACATATATGTGTGTGTGTGTGTGTGTGTGAGAGAGAGAGAGAGAGAGAGAGAGAGAGAGAGAGAGAGAGAGAGAGAGAGAGAGAGAGAGAGAGAGAATGTCATGAGAATGTCATGAGCTAACAAAATGAGAACTAGGATACCTTAAGACAGTAACATAACCAGTACAATGACGTGTAAGGTAGTTTAAGACGGTAAGTTTGCAACCAATATGATAGTAATAGTACTTAGAGTGTAAGTGAGATACCAAAATGATTGCTAAAGTAGATTTTGACTGTAAGATGGTTACCAAAGTGATACCAAGGGTACATTAAGACGGTACGTGTGCTACCAAAATGATACATTAAGACGGTATGGTGGTTACCAAAATGATAGCTGGGGTAAATTAGGACAATAAGACGGCTACAAGATGATAGCTGGGGTAATTTAAGACAATAAGACGGCTACAAGATGATACCTAAGGTAATTTAAGACAATAAGACGGCTACAAGATGATACCTAAGGTAATTTAAGACAATAAGACGGCTACAACAATGATAGCTAGGGTAATTTAAGACAATAAGACGGCTACAAGATGATACCCAAGGTAAATTAAGTCTGTTAGATGGCACAATGGTGATAGCTAGGGTAGCTAAAAATAGTTCGGTAGCTACCGAAATGATGACTGGGGTACTTTAAAAGAGACCAGAAATGAATTTTTTTTAAGGTATTTAATTCTTTACAAATTCAAATTCCACTATGATGTTGATAAAATAAAATTATTGTGAGCGGATAGTGATTTTATTGCAAAAAGACACGATTCCGTAACTTGCCGAGTATTTCCCAGTTTTTATGAGACAACAGATCACGTGGTCTCGTGACGTCATACTAGCAAGTCCTGGAATATAAACAGAAACCTGGCTAGTGGGACAAACGTCAAGCCGTACCAATTTGAACCGCGTAAAGATGGCTCTGCTATTGTTAACATTGATGACGATGAGAGTTCTATGCAGTCTCGGTCTTCATGTGATGATCAAGATAACCCCCCTTTACGGATGCGAAGCAGAAAATTGTATTGTTTAGCAGAAACAACAATGAAATCGTCTACGCTGTATATACATAACACAAAATGTTGCTAATCAAATGTTTTAAATATTTTTAATATATTATATTAAGAAAATTGTATTTTATCGTTTTCACGTCACTAGAGTAAGGCGCACTTATTTTGTTTCAAATCAAAATGTATTTACCAAATAATACATCAATTTATCACTAGAAAAAAATTAATATTTTATTGGGAATTCAAAATCAGAGACAGGTTCACAAAGTTACCTCTGCGAAGTAGTTATCTAATAAATTTTCTTGCTTATTTTTTTGTCATTTTTTTTTTAAAAATAGTACTCATTCATTTCATGCAACATTATAACGTTCATGTCGAATGATAGCGATAATTCATGTGTTGAATGGGATAAATGCAAGATTAAACCAATTGAATTCAGTGTTTCAAATAAATAAATCTCCTAGCAGAGTCCATTTCTAACAAAACATGTATAATGAAGCAAATAATAAGGCTACAGTTGTATAGATTTTTTGTTTCAGTTTACAAAATACTGTGGAATTGATGCATTAGCATATTTTCCATATTTATTAGATTGCCCATTATTGATATATTTTTATTTGCGTGTAATACAATAACTCCATTCGCTTCCATGTTATTTCCCTGCTCATCGTATTTTCTTTAAAAAAAAAAAACATTATGTACAGACCATTTGCACGTAGTTGTACAGCTGGTTGCGTGATGCCAGTGTGATATTAACGTTATAATTTGGATCTGCGATTCTCTCCTGTTTGTGACGTTTCGACAATTTCGGCTAATTACCTATATTATTAATATATAATTATTCAAGTAATTTTCAGAGCTTTTAGAACCACTGCAACAATACTATAGTAAAACAAATAAAATATAAAATTGTCATCCATTAACTTAAATCTCGTGAATGATCACTGTGAATGCTCTGTAATTTTCTCTACAAGCAAATTTGCATCTCCATTTCCGCCAAAGAAACTCTGCTAACGCCTGACATTTCTCTACTGTCTATGTAAAGTTGTAATCCCATTATTAAATTAAAAGAAGGAATAAAACTATAATACCATGCAGGATATGTGCTCTCCCCCCAAAATGATAAATAAATAATTCAGAATAAATATTTTCATTCAGTAAGCAAGTGTTACAGGCCTGAAGATTTAAACCTATATATGTGGTAAGTTATAACAAAATAGGTAATCATTTATTTATCAATTAAATTGTTGGTGCTTACATACAATCACTATCGAACACGGTCCAAACGGCAGTCTTTTCCACAAGATAAATACAAGGATAAAGATTTCTCGTGTACTTAAATCAAAACTTCAGCTTTTTTGCAGTTTAGCCACAGCTGACCAAAATATGAAAAATGGGCTTGTCCATTGGGATTATAAGGTTATCGGCGGGATAAATGGCGCGTCTCTTGAGCACTCGCACATTGGGGAAAGGCGTGGAAAGTCCCCTCACCCCAATTTCTATTGTCAGCAGTTAATGTGATACTTTGATTTTATACCATACCTCTTTTATTTTAAAATGCTGTTACTCAAACTGCCCAAGAAAAATATTTTATATCGGTTCCATTCACTATAGATTACCGTTTATACATACTACATGTAACCGGCATAGAGTAAAAAGTTCCTTTTTTGTTTGTTTTTCTTTTAAATTTTAAATGTTAAGATTACTGAAAATTGTGTTGTCTCGAAACATGACCGTGCAAGGGGTTTAGAATCTTAATTTTCAGTAGAGCGCCCATTTCATTAAAATCGGATCTCAATTTCGCCTAGGGCTGCGGTGATTTGATTTAAATTGTGTCGTGTTATGGAATGTATGTCTACATCCTGAAATACATTTACTTATTTCCTCATGCAAACATTTTGTTTTTACCCCGCAAGCCCAATGGGCACCTCACTCTGATTACAGGACGGGCCAAAACTAAAATTAGAGGAACTTTGGGTGGCGGGTTAATAAAATTATTTTTTTATCACTGCTACTGCAGATAAAATATACGTGAATTGATTGTGAATTGATTGTTGCATTTTGTGGTCATTTACTTGGCCTTCTGCCTATCTTCCTACCTCACACGTTTAACAATTTTCCCAGGATTTAAAATATCTTTTATGCTGGCAACTGCCAGTCAAGATGCCGAGTCGCTAGTATGACGTCACATCACGAAAATAACTGAATAGGCGCGGAAATTTTGCATACGAGGTCACGGAAATTCAGCGCCTTGAAGATATACCAATATTTATATATTGTATTTATATCTTGGCATTATGGTCGCAGATAATACTTCGGAATAAGGTTTAACTCTAAAGTACTTTTATTATTATTCTATATTTATTTTGATTTTTGGCCTCTTTTAAGGCAATAACATGGCTACCAAATAATAGTTAAGGCAGTTTAAGAAATTAAGAACCTAGAGTATATTCACACTAGCTATCTGATTCCGTTTACTTAAGAATGCATTTAAGACAATTATTCCATCAAAATTATATTGAAATCAGATCTCGGCCTTGAATATTTTGGTATGAATCTTAGATGGATACAACATCTTTGCATTAGTGACAAGAATACTATCATTTGATTGTCAATTAATATAAGAATTATCTGGCTTATCTGGCATAAAAACGCCTGGTCTCAAGCATGGAAAATATCTCATTAACAAAATACAAAAGAAAAACAATGAAAGCGATCGATAGCTACAAACAATGACTATAATGTCGATAATCGCTTTTAGAAAATTTTAGAATAACTGATATAATTTGTTTTCAAAAATTTAGTTAGTAATTGGTAAATATTTTGTTATGAAGACCAGTTATTAAAAGCAATCGATTAATTGTTAATTGAATGGTAGGATGAAAAACAACATATTGCCTGCCAGTGTAGTATTCGTGACTATCAGAATATGTGCCATGGATTGTCAATATGTTGATTATTACTGAAATTTATTTCCGAAAGATGACCAAGGTTGAGTGCCTTGAACTGTAATGAGTTTTCCAATACAGTCGTTACAACCTGCCCTTATTTATCTATAAATTGCTAACCGTGGTAACTGTAAATCGTACCTGGAATTTTCTATTGTCAATACAAATAAATTTGCATTGTGTTCACGCATACTTACACGCGAATGTAAATGATATAGACAATGGTTTCGCAGATAATAAACAGTAGAAGTTTCATTTGGTTCAGTTATCTTTTCCGCCAATACGAAACAATTAGCAGCACTGATATGTTTCGGTTGAGATACAGGTTCGCAATTTCCTCCGGAAAATTTATCTTTAGAAAAATCGCAAGTTATTCACTCAGTGAGAACCAACATCAAAATATTTGGAATTTACAAAATCAAATGTGCAAAAACAATATCATATATTATTGTATAGATCTAATCCAACTGCAATACTACATAGACTGTGATATGTCGTAAAATAAGGCACCGGCAGATCAATGTCTATGTTGCATATTTTTATGGTTATTCGTAAAGTAAATCCCAACGGTAAATCTGGCTCTAAGCAGCCTCAACATGGATCCAGTGACACCACCTCCACACTAAAAACTACCCTAAACCGAAAAGAGTCCAAAAGGAAGTTCTCCATAGAGTTACATTGTGAAAAATACGCAGGAAACGCTTATAATGCATTTGCTTCCGAGGGGTTTCACCCCATGTGTCCCCACATGGGGTTCTGTCCCACAAAATCTGTCCTTTTTGTTTACGCCACCCACCCATACAATATTTTGGGATGCACCTCTGAAATGCGACTTGTATTAGAGCATATAACAGGTATATGCAACCATTTAGAACCTCCATGCCAAGTCCGCTCAATAGTATTACTGCATGGCACGTCCTAATCATCCTTTTAATTTAATTACGCGTACAATACAAAACTACAACTCGTACCGCGTGCCTTTCCATGAGTCTGGCGTGCCACTGTTTGCACTAGATGACATCGCTTGCCGACACCTGGTACATAAACTGTAATGATACTGATATTCAGTGATTTTATTTAATATATAACTGGATCCAGTAAATTGTAAGTTAAAGATTAAATTGCACGAAAAGAATAGCAAAACTGGAACAATTGAAAGCAGAACCGTTTCCAGTGCAGTAGTGTTTTGTATGCCACGTTTAATACTCTTTATTTAGAAATATAATCAAAGAATAAAAAAGTAATACAAGGGAGATATTTCTTGCAGGATTGCTCTTGTTGTTGTTGGGCTTAATGCAATTTTTCAGCACACGATAGGCTATTCATGGCGGCCATGGTGGAGGAAGAAACCGGGAAGTCAACGGAAAGAACCACCGACCCACGAGAAGCTACTGGCAAGCTTTCTCACATATCCACATTCGCCGAATCCTAGACTCGAACCCACGCAGACAGACGTGAGATGGCAGTGATTGCACATAGCTTTACAAGTGCACATGTTTCACGTGCATAATATTCTGGAATATGAATCCTTTGACGCTTATGATTTTACCAGTTTACTCGCTTATAAGACGAGTCCATCTGAAAACTGCACAGATGCAGACATGTCACCACATTATATGCCGGCAGACCTGGATCTGTGCAGTTTTGTAGGAGTAATCAATAGAATAAATAACATAGACCCTGATTTTCAGGCGCATTATGATCTGGCAGATCCGGATTTATATTGGTTGCCGTTGGATTCGATTATAAGCCAGTATGACTCTAGCTGTTACTATAATAGTAAAAGTTAGAAGAAAGAGAAGATTGTTCAGCTTTATTATTACCATATACTTCCACGCACTATAGAATTGATCCATTTTAAGATTATTAAAGGCAGTTGAGGTCCTCGATTTAATATTACATAAGTGTGTGTGTGTGTGTGTGTGTGTGTGTGTGTGTGTGTGCAATTGCGCGGGCGCGCTTGTTTGTTTGAAAATAAGTATATCAAGTTTTTGTTGCATTAACGTTTGGTACACCATTGCAAAAGCACGTCCGAACTCGGCCAGTGATCAGGTTTCTAAAGTCATGTTTAGAGGGATTTATAAAAGCTTAGTGCGGTAGACTTGATTTATTACATTGAAGCCTGAACGCCATTTCAGTTATATTAGATAGAGATCAGGATTCAGTTGACGCTAAGTTGATGAATTGCAACAATCTTATACCGAAAAGTTGTATTTATGAAATGCTGGCAAAACAAACTTTGAAAGAATATGCAGTTTAGCTCCCAATGTTCTCTGCAACTTGGTTTCCATACATAATTAACGAATAAATCAAATATGAAAAATATTCAGCTTGCCATTAAGTTTGGATAGAAAGAACTAGATTAACTTGGAACTAAAAATTGCATCGCTCGAAATTAGCTTAAGGAACAGAGAAATAAAACTACAATATTTTTATTCAAAGTTTATAAATGAAGATTATAAAAATGAATTAAAAACCTGACCCCATACTTCCTTGATTGGTTCCAGCGTTTATGATGGAAAATTGTATGCTATAAAAGTCACTGATTTTATAATATCGTATTGCGTGATTTAGGGAAACATTTTGTGATGAATCCTTGGACTGATTGTCGCTCGTGATAAAGAGATAATGTGGCGGTAAAACTCCGTAACGTCTGCAAATATTAAGCTACACTAAGAACAATATTAGATTAAATTCATCAACCAAATATAAATTAAAGGCGACCAACACATTATAGTACTTGAAAATGTGATTGAATAGTTGAATACTTCAAAAGTTATAAGTACAGAGTGAAACAGGTTCGTAGTTCGAGTTACATGTAACACATTTCAACGTCATAAATACTTTCCTTTGTCTTCGATACAAGTTGTTGGGAGTTTTAGCCAAACAGTTGAATACGTTCGACATCAAAACCTAGTCCAAACATTTTTAAGAATAGATACAAGTTTTGTTTTCAGGATTCGTGCAGAATTATTTATCATTAAATATACAAAAGAATTTTAGAAACTAAGACAAATATGAAAATCTTAACTTTTCGCACTGACAGTGCCAATCAGTCAAAGACAAAAATTACTGGTAAGATTCTTGTGCAGCAAAATATGTATGAATTTACATACGTACGTATGTACGTATGTTTGAATGTACATATTGTTACGATCCTGTAGTTTAAGTATGTGTGTGTTACGGAATCAATTCTGTATAAATGTTTTTACTTTTTATTTTTTCATTAAATGTAATTGTTATTGTTTATAATAATATCAGTCTAATATGTTGTTGAAAAGCAAAGTGTTTACTTGATTCGTAAATGTGACTTAGGTGAGCACGTGCTGTGTATGATGGAAAATTCATTACAAGTGAACATTCATGAATAGCTATGTAAACGATTGGCTGATACTTGCTCAGGCTTTCCTACTGTCCAGAAATATCTTGAAATTGCATGCGTCCTCTTTGCGCGTGTAATTCAAACAACGTATTAGCTTCATTTATTTGCTGAGGTATTTTGTATGAGGTTAAAAGACAGTCACAGTCGTAAAATCATTTTGAGTTTATAGTAACATCTTAGAGTTATACAACTTCTATTAACTTAGAAAGGATATTTTTGTACTGGAAGAAGTTGTCTGTTCGTATGTCTACGTAGAACAACATGGTTTGTTAGAGGAGCTAATTTTTCTTTGTTTTTCTGAATAATTGTTTTCCTGAAGAACAACATTACTGATTTGGACAAAGACATTTTCCGAAAATATTCTAAATTGGAACGGAACAATTCAAACTGTGCTGTATTGAGTAAATTCTGTTGTTTTTTTTTTTCTTCTGTTAGTCGTCTGACGTTATCATCCGCCATTTTGGACCAAAACTGAACCTCAGACTGTGTTTAGAACTTTACAGGACTTATGATTATATTTAAAACCAAAAAATTGGATCGTTTCTGTAAACCATAAGTCTTGTTTAACATATTTTCATTTTTTCATGTTTTATAGGAAAACAAATTATTTTTTTGTTAAAAATTTACAAAGCTTGTTGTCTTCACTCTTTCCTTTATGTTAATTTGAACGAGCCGATAAGTAACAATATGTATATGTCGATTTGTAGATCTTCCAAGTTTCACAATAATTCAATTTGCGTAAAATACATACATACATACATACATACATACATACATACATACATACATACATACATACATACATACATACATACATACATACATACATACATACATACATACATACATACATACATACATACATCCAGCCACCCAGCCACGCACGCACACACACACACAAACACATACAATACATATATACGTACGTACGTACGTACATACATACGCACGCACGCACACACATGCATACATACATACATACATACATACATACATACATACATACATACATACATACATACATACATACATACATACATACATACATACATACATACATACATACATACATACATACATACATACATACATACATACATACATGCTGGCCATATTAAGCTGTATCTAACTCTGGAATCTCTCTTAAAATTATGTAGTAATAGCCGAAGGTTACATGGGGAAGATCTACATCGAAATGAAACTTTCTGATGCAGACCACTGTTATGGGTTCCAATTGCAGTCAATTAACGTAATTTCTCTAAGCGCAGCTCCCACCATTTAATTGTCAATTAAAAGCAACACTCTTTATGTTCACAGTAAACGTCACCGAGAAAAAGATGCGTACAATTTGATGGTATATCCAATTAAAATAATGCGTATGGACGGACATTTTAATTGTGACTATTAAGTCAGTCTCGTCACGTGGATTGGAAATGATATGAATATATTTGAAGTGAATCAAAGAAACAACCATGAATACGAATATATTGCAACTCCGATGTCTAATTTGTTTGCGATTTTCTAGTTACCTGGCGTGAGCAAATGGCTTTCGTTCTTTTTTTGTTTTGACAATTTCATTCCTTAGTGCTCTAGTATTTTCGCCAGGATTGTTTGCTAAATCCCGGCAACATCGGGAAGTGATTATAAAACTAATATTCGTTTAATGTTTGTAACACGCTAGCTTGGTAGGTAAATGTCTGCAGGTTAAAATAATTAACATTTCAAAACGGGATTTTACTCATGTCAAAAAAAAGATATTTTCATACGAGACTCAGCTGGTAAGCTTCGAGTTGGCCGTGCATATAAATAAACAAAGATTATGTCACATTTTCTTGGCAGCGCGTATATCCTGTATTTATTAGTTCTTAGTCACCGTGGGGAGAGTGATATTAAAATCTGTAATCAGGATTTCAATTGTACAGATATAGATTGAAAGTGAATTTATTAGTATGCCTAACACGTACCATGTCTGGTGTTAACTATCATTCCTTTCATACAGCGATATTTGGAGAATCAATAAATCTTCAAATCATTTATCACATTAATTGAAGAATATTAAATAAGCTTAAATGGCAATGAGTTTTTTTCTGGTATTGGAATTAAACGGTGTAGAACAGAGAAATGTATTTGACTTGTTGTCTGAAAGTATTCGACTTCTTTTCTCAAGGTATTCGACTTGATGTCTGAAAGTGAAAGACGCTTATTAGGAATGGATAATTTCTGGGTCAAAGTTGTACAAAATGTGTCTTGGATTGAGCAATAAAAATGACTAAGAATACAAACAAGTAAAAAAACGATATTTTCAGCACACTGCCACTGCATTGTTAGGACACATGCTTGCTGAATTTTCAGAGAGAGAGAGAGAGAGAGAGAGAGAGAGAGAGAGAGAGAGAGAGAGAGAGAGAGAGAGAGAGAGAGAGAGAGAGAGAGAGAGAGGGAGAGAGAGTTTTTGTCATATTTAGAGAGAATCAACTTGCCCTTGTGATGCACAGTATCATAAAAGCTGATATTATTGGCAATTTTCATATATTATTAATAAAAATGTCTACCTTGTTCGCGGAAATAATTATATTTCCATGTTACAAAATAACTAGAATATAATTTTTGGTGTCCTATTTTGAATTGCCAATTCGCTTTTAATTAAACGAAACCATCGATTTTTATGTAACGGCTGACAGTTTTTTCCGGTTTGTAAAGCTTCTTTTTCTCTAGAATTAATTACTTGTCCTACGAACAATATCATGGCAGTAGGAACCTTTATCTTGATATCAATTTGTTTTAAATTGAAAATGGACTGCAAATTTAATGACGGGGTTACAATTGTTTCTTTTGTAAGATTTTAAATCACAGCATACTATGAAACTGTTCAAATTAAAATGTCATAGAGTATATGTATTTTTTAACCATAGTTAATCGAGAGAGAGATCGAGAGAGAGATCGAGAGATCGAGAGAGAGATCGAGAGATCGAGAGAGAGAGATCGAGAGAGAGAGAGATCGAGAGAGAGAGAGAGAGAGAGAGAGAGAGAGAGAGAGAGAGAGAGAGAGAGAGAGAGAGTTTTTCATATTTAGTTTTTTTAAGCAATTGAGAGTTTCTGGGCACAGGTTCTCCGGAGATCGCTTTCTACAGTTTTCATGAAAGAATACCAGCAGGGTTGTAGGGTTTCAAAGTGTCTTATAAAATTAGATTTATTTGCAAAGCTTTACATTGTTGTGATTATGCAAAGTGTTATGTCTGTATCATGCTGCAAAACAGTAATGTCTTTTGTTTTTTATGTCGGTGTCTGAGTTTTGTTTTTCTTGGGGATTTTTTTGTCTCTCTCAATCTATTTCTCTACCTGTGAACTTTCTTCTGTCAGTCATTCCGAACAAGTAAAGAAAAACGAAACAAATAGTACAGTGTTGATTGCATTTTCAGTATAATATGTCTTCCTAAGAATGTTTGAATATATCTTCTTGTAGCCATGTTTGACTCCATGTTTCTGCAGTTGATTGGGTATAAATGGCAGACATCATATTTTGTGAAAGATGAATTTGGGAAAGACGAAAACAATAAGCACCAGAAGTACTGGCAAGCTTCCTTAATCGAATAGAATCTTGATCTCAAGCAGAAAAACGTGAGATGTGTTAACTACACAAAAAGGCTAGCACTTTAGACCACTAGGCCACATTGAAGTTAGTAACGCACGGTAGCTTATGGTGGTAGAATATCTTCCAAAGTTAGAAACAGAACCGCACGAGTTGTGCTCTGGGATATTGAATGAAATAGAACAGGCGAACATGCGGTCAATATGTCTTGGATTTAAAGTCGAGATATTCATACTAAAAGCTGTTCACGCACAAACTGTTAACGCTCTTCAAATCCAAACTGAGAGACTTGAAGAAAAAGAAACGAAAAATATTAAACAAAAAAAAAAGAATGAAAGAAAGAAACGAATAAACAATCGAGAGAAGCAGCTGTCAAGCTATTATTCAAACACTGCAGTAACAAATGTGTAAGATCGATGCACAATTCAAGACTGCCTTTTTCCTTTAAATTATTGCAGTTAAAGGCTTACGCAGGACACAAGCTCGCTTTCGAGCAAAACTGACGCAAGACACTTGACTCACACTAGAATAAACTTGCCTCGCTTGCAAATAAACGAACACTGTTTAACAGCCAAATAAAACCCCATGATCACGCATATAACGTATATCAACATAATCCCATCTAGAGCAAGTAAGTTAGATTGCGTCTATTTAACGACCCGGATATAAAACCAATTACCATTTAAGTACCGTTATTGGAACCAAGCCAGTCTAATAGCTCTAAGTCACAAGAACAAGGAAAGGGACAAACACAAAAGAACATAAAAATTACGCAAAAAACCAAGATCGTGAAACCTGTATGAGAACCTCATAACTCTTATATTGCATCCGAACAAAATCAAAGCAGCATACAAAATGCTAATTTTGGAGTATTAATTAGCTTTAGGAAAAATTAACGTTCCGCTACATAGAATGGAAACCGAATCAACACGAATGCACACGGAACTCTATTCCAAACTTTTAATGCAAAACATAGCATGGAAAACTGAAATAAAAAGCAGTTTCTAGAATCATCGACAATCTGACATATTTTTATCTTAATCTATTCGGACTAGCAGGGAAACAATTTTGCAAACCACCCTACCCCCAAGTCAACCAGTCTTTTTTAACGACTTAATCGTACAACTAAAACAGTCTACGGGTGTGCGTCATCAACATATAGCAGCATATAACAGGAGACGCAAGAAAAGCTTGCATATTTACCTTATTAGATATTACTTGAATGCCACGTCTGACTGTGGGAAAAATGTGACTTTGAAAATTGTCATGTGATTATTCTGAACTCATACACTTCAAGCAAGGACGCTAAAAAATGTTATCAAAGACAATTCCTGGAATCGTATGAGTTTTACGATTGCGTTTGTGTTTATCCCTCACCCGGGCTTCTATTTGTTTCCCAGATGTGATCATAATTTATGTTTGCAGGGCAAATAGTATACACAACAATAACGTGCTTTAATAACACTTTTGTAACCTATGCTAGCGAAAAGATTATCATTTGCACTCACAGTGGATGTATTTTAAAATAATGATTTTTATTTACTAGATACCGTCGGACCGTCGTATAGTTAACATGGATACAATACGATCTTAGTCAATTTGCACCCAGTAACGTCATGCGTGAAGGGGAGATGCTTACAAGCAATCGGGTGATATCTTCATCTCGTTTATGATTTGACATAAGCGATACACTCTACAGTAAGGACGTATAAGCAAACCGGAATCCGCTACATGCTTATATTTTTTTCATGGGTATATTTTTATCTTTAACAAATTTATTTCATTTTATTTTCAAATAAGTGTATGTTTATCATTTTTTAACCTTGCGTGGGGAAGATCCCAATTCAACACAAAATCAATTATTTTCTTATTTGCATGGAATAATAGAGCAAATAATAATATCAGGAGTTAAAGAATATATTGTACTTGGTGCAAGTTGAGTGTGTGTATGCGTGTATGTGCGTGTGTGTGTGATTTGGAATTGTAACGTAGATTTAAAAAATTCTATCATATTGCTACGATATCTGCAATTTGGTAGTCTTAAGTGATGTCTAGCATTGAGACATCATTCCGTAGACATGGCATAATGCCCCACCCTGTCACATTATTCTGACCAGGTTGACTAGTCCTAACGCAAACATCTTAATGTTGAGCAAAGCAGCTTTTACTCCCATTTTTGTATAAGTCTTCGGTATGACTCGAGTAGGAGTTGAACCCGCAACCTTCAGGATCCGAGGCGGACGATCCAACTACTTAGGCCATCAGACCTGTCTGGCTTCATTGTATTCATCTGATCAGAATGAGTTTGAATTCATTACCCGTGGGATTTATGGAGGACCACGTATCCTCTTAAACACCCAGACTATTAATGATGGAATCGATTAAAGTATTGGAAGAATTCTCGGTACACTGGAAATCTATATCCATACAGGATCAGGATGGACTTTTGACATATGCGTGGTATTTCAACTACATAGGTCCCCAAACATATCAACCGACTGATCGACTTAACAAGCAATTCCAAAGTATGTTCTGTCGCGGCCGGTAACAAATTTGGAAAACAATGAATATAGAAAATGAGCACTCACGTCTGCATTACATCCCTCGAGCGGCAACACAAAATTGATTATGACTAATGATGCCAATCATGTGTTTTATGAAGCCACTCATTTCTGAATCTGCAACAACACCTTCATTTCCACTGCAACAAAGTTCGCGATCACTGGTGTGTAAAACGCAACCGCACACAAGGCATGCAACCTACGGTTACGAATTTATCCAAACAAAACACGAATTCTCATAATGCTGTTGTAATTAGGAAACACAATGTAAAATAATGTTTTATCACGAAGCTGAGGTTTGCCTTAGCTAAAACCATCTTATAAAAGAAAGGAGCGCAAAACAAAGCGATTGAGTGATATTAAGGCTTTCTCAGGCACAGTAAACTGAAGGTTGCTTTTTAAGTTGACTCAGATCATTGCTCTTTAAGTTGATTCAAATACTGCTTATTCGGGTTATTGTAGCCAAAAAAAAAACCACCCCCGTTTCGTTCAAATTATCAAAGTTAGAGATGATATACATACAAAGAACTGGTGGAATATTTCCTTTCCTCGAGGTCATTCCAGATGGGCCGTAGGAACTGCATCTAGAATGGCTATGCAACCTGGAGGCCGCAAAGCATATCATAAACGAATAAAATATGGGATACGCTTTCAATAACCAAGTATATCTTACCAAATACCCACTAGACCGGGGCTTCCACTACCTGGTATGACTAAAAAAAGGCCACACGTACATTATCTAATATTGACTTGCTCCCAATGACAGTCACTGAAGCAGGTCCTTGGTGTCGTTATGCGGAATGAACTTACACATATGATTCCCAATGCGTGGAAAACCAGCATAGCTATCCTAGGATATAACAACCAGGGGCTGAGACTCACTGGATTGCATGAACGCTTACACCCAACTATCTATTGTATTTTGACTCTTACGGGCTTAAACCAATAATTAAAAGGTGTTGTTTATCCATCCCGAGGATGACAAAGTCGTATACCATTGTTTTATTCAACACTATTCGTACAAACTCGACCAATATATTGAGAAATCCATGCAAAAGAGTTGCGTGTACTTGAGCACTACTAAGGTTGTTTGAGTTTACCTGGTTAGTTAGAAAATATAATTAATATATGAGATGCCTGTTATTTTTATTTATGGATGTTACCCACCTCGACTTGATGCTGATGTGGATATGAGCAGGTTTGCCACCAAAGAGGATTTGACTAATTTTACTGACCGGATTGCCACTGACGTTGATCCGGGCGACCATGCGATATTTGAAGATAGAACTGAAAATCTTGAAACGTCCAAGATGGACATCCTATATTTTGTTTTGAGACTGTAGCCAAAGCTGCGGTAAAATAATACATGCATACAAAGATATCAGAGCTGCCTTATCACCACGCATAGTAAGTTGATGAAGCGCATTCATTGGAATATTAACCAGAGAATGATTTGAAAAATATGATGGTAATAGAGCTCATGGTCGACTTATTCACTTTTTATCTGACATCGGGGATGGTTTTGATAAACCTAAACGTACGTCTTAAGGATGTGTCGTTTTGGATCGTACTTGCTTATTATAAACGGAAATAGAGACATATGTGTTTGATGGCAATAGTGTTTATAGTGTCAAACGATTTCGTTGTTATGTATTAGTAACACTTGATACAGTGGACAAAACTAGTGAGAATATTATATTTTTGACATTGTTACCATTAGTTACCGGAGATGATATCCAGTTCGAAGAACTCAACATCTTTCTAAAAGGTCACTTATTTGTATTTCGTGCAAAGATTGATAACGTTAGATTCATCTTTCATATAAGAGATGGATTTTGACAACGTTGATGAAGATGCGAAATTTGCCGATGAAGTGTTGGATCAAATAGCCAATGTTACTAACATCGATGGTGATTTTGCTCCATTTGTCGGCGAATATCTGCGTCATTGGCAATAATCATCACTCGTTTAAAATGAAATGAACTTTTGTTAAGTATCTAATATAAAATCCGAGCCAGTTTGGAGTGATTGCATTAACACGTAAAAATACCCGGTAACAGTCTTTACATATAGTGCAAAATTACTCAGTGGTTATTTCTACAATGTTGAAGCAGAATTAATAGTCACGTTAAACTATCATGGGTACACCCAAGAAGACGAAAATCGGGACTGTTATTAAACAAGGAAGAATTATTCGGGTAACACTGTTTAGAGAAAGACGACAATATTCGTTTCAGACACCCTCGAATGTCAATCAGTATGATTTTGAAAAACATAATCTTAGCCAACCCCTAAGCCCGCCACACAACGGCATAATCGCCAGAGATATGAATATTCATGAGGCATAGAGTTTTATATAGTTATATGACAGTTGTACAAGTAAAAAAGACCAATTGGATAGAAGTGCGTGTACGTATCTCATCTAATCAAGACAAGATTTTTGGCCAAATATGCTAACCAATTAGGTTTATGTCCACATGAGTTCGAGTCTCGGCCAAGGCCAATGTGGGTAAATGAGAATTACTGCCTGTAGCTTCCCTTGAATCCGTCGTTTTTTCCCAGGTTCTTCCTCCAATAGTTATACTAAATTTTCGATATCGTCTCACAGTTGTTGTTCTACTTCGAAATCTTGCTTTGTAAATTTTCAGCAATGTAAACCTTCACAAAAGATATAAAAAAAGACAATAAAACTACGGCAACTGAGTCGCAAATTGATGCAATACAAGTGACAACATGTTAATGTGGCTGATATGATTTGTTTTTGGGACATGACTTTTTGCTATTTTTTTTTATCCCAAAGCTCACGTGTGACAATCAGGGTAAGATTAGGAAAGTCTTGTGGCTGAGAATGAGTTGGTCTTTCTCAGCAATATAATACACAGTCTGTTTTCAACAAAGAATTTGAGAGCCAATTGGCTAAAACACGGAATAAATATAACAGAATAAAAGCGGCAAAAATTATCGAAAATATTTGGCATGTTTTGGCAGACTTTCTTAGACTTTATGTTTGTCTTTATATGACCCCATGTCGTTAAGACGTTACTATGCTGAATGATTGTGTTAGCGTTTGCAACATCAACGCCTACAGCTGAACACTTCAAGGGACATAACCTGACGATTATTTGTGTGTTTCGTTGTATAATGGCAATTTAGAAACTGTGAAACATCCAGCTAAAAACAGGCTCCTTTCTTGAAGAAATGCAAACTACGAAAATTAATTAATTGCTGCTATCTGTCGCAAAGAAAGCTTTTTCAGTTTTAGAACATTAGTCTCGTTGTTTAATCAAACAACTATTTTCTTTAAACATTTCAACATTTTCTTGCCGTATTTTCCATGTAACGACAAACAATAAATCCAAGAACAGCCAGCCTTGTTTTTTTATACTAACTCGCAGCTTTTATTTATTCATATCAACATTGTAAAGTTAATAATTAACACCTGCACATACCTTCAAAACAGCATCTGGTTTACCGGGATTATGGTGAGAAATGAAACATTAGAGTAATGTCTATGAATTTATGATGATTAGCTTGCACCATTTGTATATCTTCACGGTGGTGTTATTATTTTAACTCCTACTACTACTACTTCTACAGCTACTATCATTATCGTCATCATCATCATATTTATCATCAGGGGCGGCGGCTTTATAGGTATAGTATAATTGCTGAAAGAAACATTTAGAACACGTTGTTCTGTATAAACCCAGAGGAGAATTTAAACCAGATGCTTTAAAAAAACAAACTTAACAATCACAACAATATTGGCATATGCCACAGACAAGAACATAAATAATCTAAGTAAGAAGGCAACTAATCATGAAATTTAGAAGCACATACGATGACACTCGTATTAGCAAATATCATATAAGTTTCTTCGGCAGTATACGTTTCATCGTGGGTGGTCGTTGCTTTGACAGTCTGGTTCTAACAACATTGTACAGCATGATTTTGCTTGGTGTTTCATGCTTTATTTGCTAAAAGGCCTTATTTAGGGTCGTTTCTGTGATGCATGACGGCTTGGTTTAGCCTTGTTTTCGAGATGCCGTAACGCCTAGTTTAGCCTCGTTTTCGTGATGCGTAAAAGCCTGGTTTAGCCTCATTTTGGTGATGTGTAAAAACATGTTTTAGCCTCGTTTGTGAGATGCGTGAATGTTAGTAAGGCTCTTAATAAAAACGATATATGCTAAATAACATATGATTTCAAGGTTTAGGGTTAGGTTGTGCTATATACCCATCATGCGACTGAGGTTTGAGACTTGTAGCAAAAACAAATAGAAAGGTTTACGACAAAACTGTTATTTTTTAAGATATTCGCACGCTTTGAGTTGCATGATACTGAGTTTCAAATGACGATATTTCTTACGATGTCGGCCCACATAATGCAATCAAGTTTTGTTTCTTTGGATTCTTCTAAATGTGCCGACTTTTTTTCTTCTATTTTTTAAAATAAAGTCGGCCGACATAGAGAAGTCAACATTGATTCCTTTCTACCTGTATGAACGGTAATTTTTTTCAATTTTTTTTAATTTTAAAAATAAATATACGTCAGGAGAATGTGTGCGTGTTGTGTTTAATAATTTCCTTTTTTGTTTTTGTTTTTATTTTGGAGGGTGCTCTCCCTGGTTGATCTTCGCAGACGATTTACGGAGGCCCTCCTGCCTTATGTAGTGTTTGTGCAATATTCATATTCTTTATTTTAAAGTAGTGTTTTAAAATTAAGTCATTTTTTATTTTAATTTTTATTTTTATTTTTCCTTATAGGTTCATAATATTTGCATTTTGTAGTAGTTCTAATTGTTCGTCTTCACTTGGAATCCATGGTTCAGTGTCAATTGTTTCATCATTGTATAATAATCTATTTGGTTCATCTTGTTTCTCTTGTTTGGTCTTCCTTCTTTTGGCTTTTCTTTTTTCCCTCTTCTTCTCTTTTCTCCCCATGTTAGTTTCATCTATCATTGTCTCTACTGTTGGCATTATATCAAATTTAGGCTGGTTTGTTGGATTCCGTTTTTGTTTTGGTGGCTGTTGTTGATTTTTCAGTTTGGATGGTTGTTGTTTCTGACTGTTCATGTTGTTTTGACTTTCGTTGTTCTTGCTTTGCTTGTTTTTGCTTCTGTTGTTGCTGTGATTTTGTTTGCTTTAAATTAGAGTCATTGGCACCTTGCTGTAATTGGTCTGTTTCGATTTGTCTCTGTTCTTGCAGTTGTTGCATAGGCAATTGTTATTGTTGTTCTGATTCATTCTCATGGCATTTTTAAGAGTGTGGCCGGTTTGCCCACATCTATTACAATTTCTATGAAAAATGCAACCTTTATACCAAATTCTAACAAGAAACCCAAGGAGATAAAAGGCTTTCTTCACTTCTTTCAATTTTGTTTTTTTTTTAATTTCAAACACAATATTCCCATTATAAATAGATGTACCTGGAATTTTATATAGTGTTGCATTTATTACTGGTATTTGAAATTTCTCCTCAAATCTTGATTTTACCACGTCTATTGGTATTTCAAGTGGGATATCATTAAGATATATGTTCCCTGTTTATCTTTAGATTCTCCTTAAGATTGGATTAGGTTTCTTTACTGTAGTCTGAAGGTTTTTAATCTTCATTTCTCGGTTAGGTAATATTGCTGTTTTACCTCTGTGTCTTATAATATATCATTCTTGTCCTGCTCGGTTTATAGAGTAAATCTTTTCCATGGCGTTAGGATACTGAACTTTAATTGCCACCATTACCTCCGTTAATGTTGAAAGATTTTCTTTTGGGATTTTTGACATATCTACAAATTGAGTTCCCTCTGTGTAATGGCATTCTAGGAACGATCCTTCTTCTCTAGTTATCCTTTTCACATTGAAGTATTTGTTTATTTCAAATTTCTTCAAGATGTTACTTGCTTCCATCTTTTTCACGTGCATTCCTGTGAGTAAAATTCACTTTGTTGTCTCTTGTATTTTGTTCTGTGTTTCAACAAATTGTATGTATTATGTCATTTATGTCTTTTTTTTTACTTCATGATCACATAGTCGCACATAACATAGTCTATGCTCTTTCTGGCTGTCTGCATCGTCCTCGCCATTTTTTGAACTTGTCTGAAATTCTTAGGACTTCACTGTGTCGTAAACAACTTTGCAAAATAATAACTTAACGTAGTTTTAACAATTTGAGTCATATTGCTACGATGTCTGCATTATGCCAGTTTATAATGATGTATAAAATTGAGGCTTTATGTCGCACGTAATATCATGCTACACACTGTCACAGTATCCTGACAGATGGCCGACCAGTCCAAACACTAACCTCTTAATGTTGAGCGCCAATCGAGGCAGCTGCTATTATAATTTTCAAAGTCCAGCTTGGTCACATACTTGATTCAATCAGTATCATATTGCAAGACTAGACTGAATGTCAAATCGAGCTGTAGTGGTTGACAACTTTTCGCTTTTGATTTTGTTGTGGATATAACATTTAAGGGCGAGTATCAAAAGCTACAGATATACTTAGGAAGGGTTAGTACATCTACTAAAGGGGCCCCGAGTGGCCTAGTGGTCTAAAGCGCTGTCTGTTACGGATCACTGTCATCTCACCTCTGTCTGCGTGTGTTCGAGTCTAGGATTCGGCGAATGTGGATACGTGAGAAAGCTTGCCAGTAGCTTATCGTGGGTCGGTGATTCTTTCTGGTGATTTCCCGGTTTCTTCCTCCACTATTAATACTGGCCGCCATGAATAGCCTATCGTGTGCTGAAAAATGGCGTTAAGCCTAACAACATCTACTAAATAGAATCTGTAATTGGTTATGGAAGTTGATAGTTCTTGTATTCCTATGTCAAACAAGATAACTATGATATCCGAATTGAAATTGGTAGGTGTCATTTGTCAAGCTTGACCTGTTGATCAGTAAACTAGGCACTGTTTTAGATTTTACACCAATCTGATCTCTATATAGAAATTCTTCAAGTGAAAACATACATTTTGAGATTCAAGGTTTGCAATGTTTGTGCCATTTTTAAAGCGTGTTCTTGATCCTTTACATTCAGCCCCCATAGAAAATAATACCATATTAATTAACTGCATATCACAGCTGCATCTAGGATATTTATTTCAAAACACCAAGTTGCTTTCTATTATTGTAAGGCGTGCCTGTGTATTTTACGACGTAAATACTGATACTGACTAGCTTTTTTATCTGGTTGCCATGCAACAATTATGCATAGTAGTTTAAAAGTTATATCATCATCGCATGCACTATAATTTGAACAATCTTTGCCCAAGGACAGCACGCTGTCTTGTCATTTTGTACAATATTACCACGATTGCGAGATTCCAAAGAAAATCGAAATCATGCGTATGGTCTTAAAGATGCGTCGGTATTTGCAGTTATATTATGTTCATCAGAGGCTTCCTGGATCTTGACGCAAAACCTGATGATATTATACCTGTTTTAATTAAATATGAAACGAAACACTGCGATCGTGTTAGTGATTCTCCGATGAATTGTTATCTAGACAGAGATATCGCAATATGTACACAGTTGTATAATGGGAAATAACTAGAGAGATGGATTAAAATTTTAAAACATTGCTCATCATCGTATTCTTAATAAATCCTCAAATAAATAACTGTGGTGATTGTTCATTAACACGATCAGGTTAATTAGAAAAAGACCGGCCACCTATATTGTACAAACGTGGGATATTATTATAGATATAAACAAAATGCATTTGTTAGGTATGCAAGCAAAATAAAATGCTTAATTAGACTTAAAAATCCACTTTTGTGTAAGTAAAAAATATTTATCGGCTATCCCCTTACGCAATCGGTAGTTTTCGCGTGCCAAACACGTACATTGATCCACTCTATTCAACCTAGCCATTCAAGTGTTTAATTTCCCGACGTTAATGTATATATAATATATCTTACGATCGTGATTTTGTACAGAAAATATGATGCATGGTGGGAAAAAGGATTCCTTTTTTCCGAAAGACCCTGCTGACCAGAAAAAGATGAATTCAAGCTGCGAGACAAAATAGGGTGAGTGTATGGGAAAGTTGTGTCATTAATGCCAAATTATAGTCAATTTGGCCCAAGACAAAATCGACCCAACTCAAAAAGAAAATTCGGCTCAACTCAACACTAGGCTGAACAATTTCTTTTTTTAATACAAGTAGATACTATGTAAGATACGTTTTAGGAATAGGTTTTAAACAAACTAAATTTAAACGAGATTGATAATCTTTTCACAGAAAATAATAACACTTTGCAACGTATATATTAATCTGCACAACTACATTCCCAATTTAAGTCAAATACAAATAATTATTTTAAAATACATTTACTGTGAGTAAAAATAATAATCTTTTCACTAGTATGGATTACAAAAGTGTTATTAAAGCACGTTATTTTTGTGTATACTATTTGCCCTGCAAACATCAATTATGATCGCATCTGGGAAACAAATATAAGCTTGGATGAAGGATAAACACACAAAGGTTATTTTATTACAAAACAAAAAACCCATAAAACTGAATTTGGATTTTTTTAAGTGTGCCTATTTTTTTGTGAAATCGGCCGACATAGAGAAGCTAACATTGATTCCTTTTCAATGTATTAATGTGAATTTTCAAAGCAAATTGAAACAGTGGAACAGTTTTGAAAGCGACACAATGTAGTGCGTCGCGCACGCATATCGATATAAAGCTGAACAGTACCGGTAATTTAGTTTTCAGTAGTTTCATCGAAAAGTTATCTATTCATGGTTTATAATGTTTATTATTTCGACAACAAGAAGCATGTACTTCGTCTTGTGGGGATAAATATACGTCATTTCGGGATGGTGTTCTCTATAGGTAGGAAATGATACTTAAAGGATAATAACTGCATTGTATACGTCTTTTTTCTAGCAATTAAATTATTATTTCTTCTTTACACTTGATATTTTTGTTCTTTTTGTGCGACTATAACCAATTTTAATCATGTAATGCAAATCTGATGTAAACAGAAAAATGTTGGAGAGTTGACAGTGACCTTTAAACACAAGAAGGCCAGAAAACAAACCGAGCGAATCGAATCCAATAATAATTACTTCAATGAAAGTATGTTTTCTTTTTTAATTTATTTTATCTCCTGTTTCCTCATCAAATCTACGATTCATGATAGTATGCTTATTTCCATGGCAATAAAAAGAGATGCTAAAAGATGCAATAAACGAAGAGCGGGCAAAACGTGATATTTTAGCAAAACGATCAATGAGAAGTGAGACGAGCATGAAGAAGCTTGATATTCCATTTTGGAGTGATAATTAAATAAAATTTCTTCTATGAGTTATTGCAAATTTATACTCAGGTAGGTTATTGCTCAGTATTCTCAGTAGCCAAGTAATTTTTTTTCTTTCAGTCATACGATCTTAAAGTTTCTCTTACAATGCCACCTACTGTTCCTATGGCCCTATTGGATAGAACGTCCGCCTTAGATGAGGGAGGTCGTATATTCGAACCCCGGGAGAATCATACCAAAGACTCATACAAATGATATTAAAAGCTGCCTCTCTAGGCTCCCGACATTAAGAGATTAGTGTTAGGGCTGGCTGTTCTCGTGTCAGGATAATGTGAGTAGATGGGACATAATGCTCCATGTCTGCGGCATGATGCCCAAACGTTCGACTTCACTATAAAAAACCACAATGCGGACATTTGAGAGATATGACTGAAAAATTGTTGAAGCTATGTATCCAAATGAAACACACACACACACATACACACACACACACACACTCGTGATCTGGATATAGTACCACGTAATTAATTCAATTATCAGGTTAAAGTTAACACTTTAAAAAAAATTTCTTATTTCATGGCTTATTACTATACATTTTTCACATGAGTTTTTAAAGACATCGATAATAAACTACAAAAACAATATATTTCTGTGTATTTTAAATTGTGTCTTGTCTCGTATCGATCAAGCAATACTAATAATTTAACGTAGTCGTCAAAGAATTGTGCGAGAAGAATAAAATTTCTAGAGGTGCGACGTGAAAACAAAAGGTTTTTTTTTTCTCCAGTTTTTTATATTATCCATCTGTTATATAAAAGATGAAAATATTGTCATACATATGGAAGGGAACATACTGTAAAATCTTAACCGGATGAGTAATTTTCAAAAATATTATTAAACTTTCCATCTGAACGTTGATGAATGTCCCAAGACTCATATGAAACTGGGGTCTGAACGCTGAGCAATGCAGCAAGACTCGTATAGAACCCACACAGATTATATGTATACATACATTGAAAATACGCCGCGTGTGACCTGATTTAAACACTTTGTATCTTCATTCAAAAGCTTATATTTAAATATCATACGAACATACTAAAACCGCTTAAATTGTTTTCTTTTTTTTTCGGTAATCTCCTCAGGTTTTAGGCGTTGTGTCGTTTGAGATTATGCCATGCAAACGCCTGCGCCATAAAAATCATCACGTCGTTTAGTTTCATTTGGAGACAAACATTTCATCCTGCTGATTCTTGTCCGAATGCTTACGCACGAAAAGTAATATTCGCTAAAGAGCTTTTAGGATGGCAGTAAATGCATGCGGATATTATCATCGGATCTGTCTAGATTAAAGAATATTGAGTCGTTAATAACCTATTCGAATGCGAAGGCATAGATTCTGGATTGCCTGCGACAGAAAGTCATATTCTAGTCTTTAATCAATTACCGCCAACAATCACTTGGTTATTGGAATATATTAAGGTACCTTCCTACATCTTTATTTGTTTGAGAGAGAGAGAGAGAGAGAGAGAGAGAGAGAGAGAGAGAGAGAGAGAGAGAGAGAGAGAGAGAGAGAGAGATATGCGCATGCAATATAACTTTGCCTTTGAATACACAAGCCTTCTTATGAGAGGTGTAACATGTCTTCACGTAGTTATACAAAGGAGGATGAAACGCCTCATACATCATTAGATTACCGACACTGATCATTGTTTGGATAAATATTATTTAATTGATGAAAGCATAAAGAATTTAGTACTACTTATATATTTGCTTGTTTAGTATCTATTCATCTGTACAAAGCGAAATGGCAATTAGATAGACACACTGGAAACATTAAGTAATGAGTGGTAATGGTACAATTCCGCCTAATTCCTATATTAATCTTTATTTTAGTTACTTGTTTAATTAGTTACTTAATTACATCTACCAGGTTTGAAGGTTTTACTAATGAGTTAATCAAGGTATAGACCAAAACTGATTTATCACAGGGACCGTACCATACGGTTTTAACATTCGCATTATGGGAAACACTGAATTATCTCCCTTCATAATAAGGTGCCATCACACCAGCATATATTGTTGTTTATAAATGGCTATGATCCCAACGTTATGATTTTCTCAAACTTCCTAAAAATCAGGTGTATCTATTAAGTTTTAATACACGTATTTTATTAAGAGGGATCGGTAAAGCATTTTTTAGGCATGCGGAAGTTTAAAGTTTCATTGTTGATAAATTGGTAAAATTTTACATTTAAACAAAAATCCGTTCTTAAAAAAGGTATTATAATAGCCGGCGACTGATAAAAATTTATAGAGTAGAAACTTAGAGATATGTATGTATGCATGTACATACATACATACATACATACATACATACATACATACATACATACATACATACATACATACATACATACATACATACATACATACATACATACATACATACATACATACATACATACATACATACATACATACATACATACAGACATACTACCCTACATATATACTCAAGGGAGACTGCTAATATCGATTATATCACGAAAATTTAATTACTAGAGATGGTGCAAACTTCAGGTATGAAACGAGCAATTACGACGAGAGAAAATTAGGGTTGGCACATTCTGGTTTCAGTTTCCGATATAAGTGATTAATTCTTCATTTAATTTCAGCGCTATTACATTATTTCTATGCGAAACGTACTCGAGATATTCAGTAAAACGTGCATTGAAATATATATCACATTAGCACGCAAGGTACCCATTTTAAGTTAGTCTAATCTTAAAGCTGTATGCCAGTCAATTTCCAATGAACAAACAATTACGCAGGTAAAGGAAATCAAATAAATGCACTTAAAATTAGTTTGATCATGAGAATATCGAACGCAATATTATTTCATTCATTTTCGAAAACAAAATCATTTTGTATATAACATATGTAAATTACTGCATTTGTGTGAGAAAACATGAGTGATTATTTTTTTATGGACACTGCACGATCTGTGGGATACCAGTATATATCAGTGAAAATGATTTCATATTCTCCCATACAAATGCAGAAACCTTTTTATTATATACTCGTTTTATATTTCTACCCAAGGCTTGATTTTAACAAAGTACACTACAGGAAACAAAGTCACTGAATGTTTTCTGTTTTCAAAATTAAATACACAGCCGTAGGTTCATCAATAAACAAGAACAATATTAATGAAGCATACATTCACCCACAGCTACCATTGAAATTCGCTGCACTCTCGACGAAAATTTGTAAAACAATTGTCGTTTTGGTCTACTTAAAATTGAAATTTAGAGTCATGTTGTGAATGAAACGTTCATGTTTGTGTGTGTGTGTGTGTGTGTATGTTGATCCAACTCAGTTCTACTTTTCTGATTACGATGGACTGGATTAGTGGGTTAATTCAGTGTACTTAGTAGAATGGATTTTTCATCTGTAAAAATGCTCGAAATTCTAGTACAATTTCGGTGTGTAGCAGGTTTTGTGGGATATGCCGGTTGGATCTCAAGAAATAAGAAAGTAGATTTTGAGGAAATTTAACATGCATAAGTGTAAGTATATTTATTACCATTCTTATTGCCAGCTAAAGAAAACATGTTTACACCCTGTAATTTGGTTCTAGCTGTTGGAGGGTCCCCAGCTATGACCTGTATCAAATAATGTGTGGCTTCTATTGCTTGTCTAACTTTGTGTCAAAATAGTTACACGGAAAAATTGACTAGCAGCTGTTGTGCAAAAATCTATTTAGCCAGCGGAAATAATGCTTTCTCGTCGTCTTGGCTTATTGGTTCTTTGGATATTAGTCTCCTACCAACACCTTAAGTTGAATGTTTTCCTCGTATCTAGTATTTTGATAGATTTGTTGTTGTTGTTGTTGAGCTTAACGCCATTTTTCAGCACACGATAGGCTATTCATGGCGGCCAGTATTAATGGTGGAGGAAGAAACCGGGAAATCACCGGAAAGAACCACCCACGAGAAGCTACTGGCAAGCTTTCTTACATATCCACATTCGCCGAATTCTAGACTCGAACCCACGCAGACAGAGGTGAGATGACAATGATCCGTAACGGACAGCGCTTTAGACCACTCGGCCACTCGGGGCCCCTGATAGATTTGTAAAATGGTGCTTATCTGATATGCGATATCTCTTGGCCTCAACATGCTTTTCTGTGCTATTGTCATGAACCACATAGAGTACTGGTCAAAGTCTGAACTATTTTGTTTGCGAAAAGATACGAATATTCTTCTAAAATAACTAATCAGAACGGTATGTTCAATTATTGCTTTTCTCGCGTTACTTGTGGACATTTCGAATATTTTGTTCATATGCTTGCTAGGTTGAAAGTTTTGTTCATTCGTTGCTATGTTGAAAGTTTCGTTTCTGAGGATCAACGATTGTGACAATGTAAAGTTAATGGAGACAAAAATTAGAATATCATAATTATTCATGTAAACAGAGACAAAGTTGATTTAAAACTGAACTGCGGATAAACATTTATTACGTAAAATTTACTGAATTATTTATGCTAACGTTTTATGTTCTTTCCTGCATCAAAATAAACTTAGGCCATTATTACGAGATGAGAGTCAGTCTGTTATTCCGTCACAGCCTGAATACATTTTGCATCTTGGTCAATCGTGTTAGCACTATATACTGCAGTCGCAGAAATATATGTGCCGATGCCACATATTCAGTATAACATCATTCTACAAAATATTTATCAGTGTCATTCATTTTCACTTCGCATCAAAATCAACTAATATTGACATTAAGGTCCGGTTTTTTTTGTTTTTTTTTGGTTTTGGTAACTGAGTATCATAGCGACAACGGCGTAGTAATGAACCCTGGTAAATATCACGATACAGTTATAACTGCTTTCATTGGTTATCTTATGTGTTTATATTCGTTTTTTTCTGACGTTGTTCGATTTGCAGTAATGCGATGTGTGCTAGAACGTATCTAGTGGAGACTGGTGCCATGTAATTGATGTCAGGCCCAGGTGACATTTATTTCACGACTCAATGCATTGATTAAGATTTGCGTTTATGCTAGCTTATTATATATATATATATATATATATATATATATATATATATATATATATATATATATATATATATATATATATATATATATATATATATATATCGATTGCAGGGGCATGAATATTTGTGGATACCTCTATGTGAACAGCATTCTGCCTTATGTAGGTCACTGTGATGTGTCTCATAAGTAGATTTTAGTTTATTCTTTTACTAAACGATTATGACTTATCGTAACATAAAAAGTAAATAGAATAGTAATATTACGCGATACTGATACTATGAAAAATAGCAATATCTGTCGTAATCAACATTCTCGTTTTTCTCATCGTCCGTTGTGTAAGCGAGGGAAGATATTCGTTTTATTTATTGACACCATTGTTGGTCAATGACGTTTCCAAGAACTGTACAAGTTTGTAGTATCGGAAACATCCTATATGCGCATGACTTAAATATGGTCCAGAGCTGGTTCCTTTTTTAACACTTCTCACCAGGTGGCCACACTTTCAGTGATATAACACTTATAGCGATTGATAACAACCACAACTGGAGTTCCACAACTAGAAAAGAAAAGGAATCTTACTGGATACGCCGCCTTAGAAGAGTGAAACCAATTGGTTTAAACCAAGAGGATCAGAAAAAGACAGCCATGCGCAAATGAAATTACATTTTGCACCCTACACATTTTCTTTTAGATAATTCTCTAAATTTGCTTATTAGCCTACAATTAATAATAAAACAATGAAAAATCCGGGATATAATTTGAGCTTAAATAAATGTATATAAAATGACAGATGTCGTTATGACTCATCGATTTCTAGGTCAACACAAATATTTTCAGCATCCGCAACAAGTTGAAACAAACTAGTTGAAACATAATAAATTTAATAGTGTAATTCCTGTAGAAACAGCCATGTAAAGGTTTGCAAACATTACGTTTTTTCTGCTTTATTCGTTGCCTTGTCTATGTTTTGTATATGCTTTTGAAATAGACTCATTATAAGTCTAAAGCACTCAAGCTATTAGATACAAATTTTGCACTGTTAGTTGTCAGTTTATTGCATTTATCTTAATCAGTCCCAGACACACAAGATCCTTTGCTGGATCTAGTGCACTTAAAAGAACTGTTTTTGAAGTTATGATTAATAATTTAATATTAAAATTATGAAACGAATTGAATAAGGTCAAGCTTTTGCTAGCAATAGCTGGATATTATTCAATTTGTTTCATAACTTTAGTAAATTTAATATTAAAACATTACCCATTTGAGATCGTGTTTATCACATAGTTTACATTTTATTGGAAATAGGAATGAAAGAAAGATATGATTGTATTCTTTATGACTTGAGCGATGCACCTTTCAATTGTTGCTCTGAAAAGGTTGTCCTTGAATTTTTGTGCTTTATATAGCTAGTAAAATTCATAAGTTGCATTTTTACCAATTATAATTCAAAGAGCAACTTTCCTTCTATATAAATACAATATTGGATCAAAAAGCATAAGTTTTCAACACAGAAGTTCATGCCGATTCCACAGTTTAATTCAGTTACAGAATTTTTTAACTCCGAGATTGTGTCACTACCTGTTTCACTTCTAAGGATTCAGATTGTTGTATAAGTCAAGCGATGATTATGCATGCGGATATTCATGATTTACGCTAATGTATTTGTGACCTGATATTTGCATTTTTCAATTTCGAATAGTATACTATATACTAGACATAGACAAACTCTCAATTGCATAACATGGTAAGAAATATTTACAGCTTGGAGACCGCCGGTTGATGTCCACATTCTTCTATGAACGGTGGTGAGCTTTACTATTCCTGTATGTTAACATTCAAACTACTCTTGTATATAGGGTGGAATACATGTTACAAGTACACCTCTCACTCCTGTCCACACACACGCTTGCAATGGACCAACGCCTTTAGATTTATTTTGTTGTTTTTGTTCTTCTTCTAGCTTGGGGTTTAATGCCATTTGAAAGCGCATGATAATCGATACATAGCCTATAAATCCCTTAAGGAGGTAAATGGGACATATTCAGACAAGATGTGACCTTTTGTCCACAATTCCCTCTGGACAATTGATTCGAAATATTAGTAGTACTAGTAAAAACCAAAGGTTTCAGTGGGCGGTGTAAATACATTTCCCCAAGATCGCGGCCAATCATTAGAGAGAATGTCGCGCAAGAATGTCATCGAATTATTTTTGGACCAATCAGAAATGCATAAAGTGATATTTATCATGTTGTCAATGCAAACATATTAAACTACACATACTATATATGAAGTGTATGAAGTGTACTGACTATGTGATATATGTTTTGTATTGCATGTGTTTATTTCTTTTGTTGATGTCTTTGATTACCGTGCTACCTAAGCTCTGTGCTATCTAATTTGCATATTTTTATATCGAATATCCATTTTGCTTTCTCCTACAGCATCAATGTGGATGGCAAGTATCGATTCGTCCATCCAACTGTGGAGGGACTATTGTTTTGTTTGAACACATTTCTTCATTGAATGTACGACCTTAATTTAACGTACTTTTTTGCAAATTAGATCAGATTTTAATTAACTAAATTAAATTGCAAGACGAACGAACACTAAATTTAAATTTATTCCATGAATGAACGCAATTATGAAGATACATACAGAATTTAATTTACAGCAAGGTAATTTCAAGCAATTGTGTTTTAGTGTGGCTTCGTGAGTCGCCATGTAATATCTGTGAAGTAACCGTGTCAATTCGGTCTATCCTCGATACAGTAGGGAAGTAACCGTGTCAGTTTGGTCTATCGCCGATACAGTAGTGAAGTAACCGTGTCAATTCGGTCTATCGCCGATACAGTAGTGAAGTAACTGTGTCAATTCGGTCTATCGCCGATACAGTAGTGAAGTAACCGTGTCAATTCGGTCTATCGTCTATACAGTAGTCTTGCGGTACTATTGTTCTGCAATTGTTGAATCAGTATAATCGCAAAGCACAGCAACGCTAAACTATATCGTAAATAAATGAAACGAATGGTGATAATGAGGATAATCAAGAAAACAGTTTATAATTACTAAAGTTGTGCAACCTTCTACTTTTCACTACGGGAAGAGGAATTTAACTGTTATGTTATGTAAACACAAAACTTGTATTGTTGCAGAATACTGAGCAGACTATATTTTTAAAATGAAAAAAATCATGTCCACATTATCTCCAAACGGACAAACATGACTGAAATCTTACAAAACTGAAAATCTCTTTTAACTAACTGATAACTCGTCACATATACCGCTATGGTGGCATATTGGTTAGAGCGTTGCCTCGGATACATGAGGTCGTGAATTTGAATTCCAGCAGTCATACCAAAGACTTATAAGAATGGTGCATGCAACTACATTGCTTGGTGCTCAGCACTAAGAGGTTAGTGTTAGGGAATGGTCGGCATGGTGTCAGGATAAGACTTGATGGGACATCATGATGATATGTGTCTGCGGCATGATGCCCCAGTGCTAGACATCACTATAAATTGCAACACTGCAGACATCGTAGCGATATTACCAAAAAATTGTTGAAGCTACGTTAAAAGTCTAAATCACACGCACACACACACTATAAGATGTCCCAGTACTAAACGACACGATAAAACTGCCATACTGCAGACATCGTAACGATATGATTGAAAGAGTGTTAAAGATACGTTAAAACACACACACACACACACACACACACAAAACTTGTCACATAATTGGTTAAGAGCGCTCACATTCGCCGAAAACTGCAATCTCACCGCTGTCCGTCTGGGTTCGAGTCTCGGCGCGTTCATTTGATCTTATGAGAAAGCTACAAGTAGCCTAGCTGCCTGTGGGTCGGTGGTTATTATCGTGATGTTCCCCAAGTTTTTCTTCAGCCAGCTATACTGGCCGCCATTAGAGGCTATTATGCGCTGAGGAATGGCATGATATCCAAAACAACAACAATAATAAACCGAGTAAGAGGTAACGTGTCGGTACAGACCGTTACTCCTATAATGCTATAAAGCCCATGGATCGTGAGAGTCGTCGACTGAGGAATGAAAGTGAGAAAATATGTCACAGGAGTGTTAGCAAGCAATGGTGTAAACATCTCATCTATAATTTTTGTTTAATAAAACTGGTTTGCCATAGGTTCTGCTTTTTTGTTGCATGTTTGGGTGTTTCTTGTAGACTGGTATTTCATTGCTATAATCCTGTTCCTCTGAGCGCATTATTTATCTGAATACTTAAACAAATGCATCTGGCACAACAACGATTCTTACGATCATTTTTTTTCCGCACGCCCTATTCATTTTTGACATTGCTTTGTTCTTTGATTGTTCATTCAAAGTTTATATTTCATTTAATTTATTGTAAGATGATCGTTTTAACCATTTGAACGTGTATTTGCACTTTGCGAGATAATCGCGACATTTTTCATGGCAAACATGAGTCCAAAACGCCTTCAGTAAATGAGTTGATAATCAAATCGTTGGCTTGCACAGGAAATGGTCTATTTTCAGACACATGCCAGCAGCTCAAAGATAAAACAAGATAAATAGCTGCAAAATATTCTATAGTTGTGACCGCAAATCCTGTAAATCTTTTGATCTCTTCAAATTAGTGGCACAAATCTGGGTGATATAGAAATCTCTGATAGATGTGAGAAGAATATGTCTTGGGCGGCTAATCTATACACGATGTCGGTTCTCACCATCCTAAATAACCATAAAATGATAAACTATATCGTATGTGTACAAATACTATAGTATTTGTGGCAGACTTCATTACTAGGGCACTGGGTGAGGCGAGACGTTCTTAGCGAGAAACCCGAGTTTGTGAAATTCACATTTTCCTTGTATACAAGATGGTCTACAATTATAACATTGTATAAGGATGCAGTTATCAGATCTTTTGAAATGCACTTTTCAAGCCAAGAGCACAAATTTCTCTGACGAAAGTATTTGATTTTATTCTTTGGTTAATACAGCAAAACAGGTAATTTAAATGTGTCTTGTATCTAGATTAAAAGCGCAAATAATCGAATCGTTGCATTTTTATATATAATTCAAATGATTTGATTCTATGCTGTTGATATATTAGCGTAAGATCGGAGGCTTCAAATTGACTAGAAAAATCATACTATTTGAACTTATTCAGTCCTTATGCATAATCATATAATATGAGAATATGTATTTTCAACACAAATTCAAATCTGTTGAACATATTAAGTCCTTATATATAATCATATAATATGAGCATATGTATTTTCAACACAAATTCAAATCTGTTGAACCTCTGAAGTCCTTATATCAGAGCATGTATGCATTTTCAGCACGAATTCAAATTGTTCAAACCTATGCTGTCTTTACATCTTCACAATTCGAATTGTTCAAACCTATGCTGTTTTTACATCTTCACAATTCGAATTGTTCAAACCTATGCTGTCTTTACATCTTCACAATCACACAGAACCTTTAAAATTCATGTATGAAGGTATTTGATTTGAACCTTGTAATTCATATATAATTATAAATGATCCTGTATCAATGCCTATGATTTCAATATACGATGTCCCTGTATCAATGCCTATAATTTAAATCGACGCTGCCCCTACATCAATGTCGATGTAATTTAAGTCGATGCTGTCCCTGTATCAATGCATATACTTTCAATCGATGATGTTCATACATTAATGCCTATGTTTTTAAACAGCGCTGTGCCTGTATAAATTCCAATAATTTCAATCAATTATGTCCCTCTATAATTGCCTATGATCTCAATCTATGTTGTCCGTGTATCAATGACTATGATTTTAGCCCATGATGTCCTTCTTTCCGCGTCAATGATTTATATCCATGCTGTCTCTGTATCAATACCTATCACTTCAATCTATGACATCCTTTATCATTGCAGAAAATATGAATCCACGTATTCCCTGGGTGAATGTGTTTGATCTCTAACCTATGTAGTGACTATATTTAAACATACAATTTTAACCTATGCAGTCTCCATACAGTTCGAGTTATGTGAATCTATACAGTCTCCATAAAGTTCGAGTTATGTGAATCTATGCAGCCTCCATATAGTTCCAGTTAAGTGAATATATGCAGTACCTATATCAAAGCACATTTGTTTGAACCCTGGTCATTTCATGTGCCAATACAAGTTATCAAAGCGTTGAGGTGTCTACATCAAAGTACATGATTTGAAGCCTGTCTATAGATATCAATGATTTATTTCCATGGTTCCTCCTATTAAAATAGTGATTTGAACCTCAATTGCATCTATTTAGAGTGACAATGAGAGGTACTGTCCACTAGCGAGATTTTGCACCATAATCTTTCTTGGTGAGCGTTGAACACATTTGCAATAAATTGAATAGTAAAAAAAATCATTGATTAAATTTGATATATATTGAATCCTATTAGACATCCGTTCTAGGGCTTCTTCTACTGTGCTACGTAAATCTTACTCCTGGCCAGGGCCAGATTAGGGCCTTCCATGGCCCTAAGTAATGAAAATAATATGGTGCATACAATATGTGAAACTCAAGCATAACATTATTCGAAAACAAAATACTCGAGCACACAGTACGAAATGGTCATATATAATTCCTTAAGTTTTATAGTAAACAATTAATTGGAATTGTTCTGGCGCTCCTGCTGCGCTGGTGCCCTAAGTACGCGCTTAGTGTGCTTAATAGGTAATCCGGCCCTGTTCCTGGCTCAAAATTATCAATTACTGCAGACAAAATTCACCACTCACTTAATTTAATACTGTATTAAACAACGCAGACATAATTATATATGGACAACACTCCATCCCTGTGTATAAATCAATGCAAAAAACATCATCATACATGGATCACGTTCCTTAACGCCGTTTAAAACAACACAAGCACACATAAATGTATCTAGAGAACTTTTCATACTGCTGCATAAAACAGAGCAAACAAACAGCACCGCTTTAATTACTAGAGTACTTTTTAGAGAGGTGATCCTGAGACGTTCAATTCATATATAAAAGGCATTCTTGTTTTATTTTGAAAGAATTTGATATGGTGTCAGGCCGATAATTATTACTTTATATACATTCACATCACATTTACGCTTCCTACATATCTGCAGCTCTTTTGTATGAATGAAACCTGGGTGGATGACGTGGAAACACCCATATAACAGCTGTATTGAACGCCAGAACATGCATTTTTTTATTTAATGTTTATGTGAAGAAAAAAATATACCCACAACAGCAGTGTATAGACCGCTCCGGTGGCCTAGTGGTTAGAGCGTCCACCTTGGATAAGGGAGATCGCGGGCTCGAATTCTGGCAGTCATACCAAAGACATAAAAAAGTGCTAACAGCTGTCTCGCTTGGCGCTCAGCATTAAGAGGTTAGTGTTAGGACTGGTCAGCCTTGTCAGGATAATGAGACTGGGTGGGACATCATGCTATATATCTGTGACATGATGTCCCAGTGCTAAACACTTTAAAACTGCCACACTGCAGACCTCGCATAGATGTGATTGAAAGAGTGTTAAAGATATGTTAAAATTCACACACACACACACACACACACACACACACACACACATGGTATCTTTCTTTTCCTAATACTTCTTGGGACCTATGAAATTAACTAGTCTGGCGTGAAACAAACATCCTGACATCGTTAATGAACACAACGTATTTAAAGTCACAATCAACTCGTTAAATGCTCAGCCTGAGGAAATGACATAAGCTAGAACCATAGAGACGATCAGGGGCCCTGGGGTAAGAAACACTAGAGTCTCTTTTAGTTCTTATTCCAATAACATTTTCTTTCATAAAATTAAAAACTTTTTTTAGTTTAGGCCCCTTGGATATATCTTCGTTTCCTCTCCCCTCCATTGTCAGCCCTGTACATAATCTGGACTAATTGAAAAGCATTAGATAAAAAATAATACCCTAACGACAAAAACAACAACAATAATAGATAAACTAACAATACCAACATACAGAACGAAGCAACAATGAAAAAGAAGAAAAATATTGTACGCGACAACCTGAAAGAATCCAACAGCACGACAACAACCAAGCTAGGATTCAAGAGAGTTATGACTGCTTGAATGAAGCTAGGACAATTTATTCGACAAACTACATGACATAGAGTCAAGTTTAAATATACTTCTCATTCTCTGCAACATGTTGAGCAAAGATAGACTAAACTGAATGAGATCTCAATCAAATAGATGATGGCCAGGAGAACAAAATATACCCATCGTATGAAATAGCGGATAAGGTGCAATTTAATGCTTTTTATCTAATTTAATTTACTGACGATTGGTGTATAAACCATCAGCAAAAATAGAACCCACAATGATCAAGGTGTTATTGTACAATATCTCACATATTTTATTGTTTTTTTGTGGGCAGGCCATGTCATAACTAATTTTCAGTTAAAGAATGGACCCTTTGATGAGCCAGTTTATCTAAATTCTAGGCTTTCATTTCTGATCTAGATACCAGAATTTAATACTACACATCATAGTCCATCGTAATAGGGCAGGCAATGGTAATAATTGTCTGTAACGAACCTGGCATCATGCCCATTGACATGGACTGATCAGAGCACTGCCTGTACCTTCAATAACTTTCACACAAAGCCATGTTAAAATCCTATAAAGATCGTGTGGTTACGCAGTGTAAAAAAACTAAGAATAACAAAAATAAAACCATTACTGTAAATGTCCTACAACGACGATGTGGCAGGCAGCATCGTACCAGCGGAAAATAGCACCGGAGCGACGATGATAGCCCAAAGGAGTTTTGGCGCCCTAAGACCTTTATTTGCTCAAAGTCTTGGCGCTACAAGACCTCTTGTGCCCTAGGCCACAAACATATCATCCTCCTCCACCATTAGTACTCTACTGGTATCAAACACTGTTAAGATCCAAACAAAGCTAAACAGAGAAGAAAGTTTACTGGAAAATTAAGCAAGACGCGGTAAGATCGAATGAGAGTATTGTCACAAGAACTACTTAACATCCAACATATTTAAACATAGCCAAAATGTTTAGTGACAATTCCATTGGATTGCCAGAAACCACACATAGCATTTGCGAAACATTACCGAGGTATTTTTCACTAAAGAAATATAGTTAGTTGACTTTTTTTTAAAAAGAAAAGCTTATCTCAGTATAATAAACCATTTTCCCATGTAGATATCATTTTGGAAAGATGCATGGTGAAAATGTGTATACATTGTTTTCTATTTAATATATCCTTGACCTGAATATTAACAGAGAGAATAATTAAAATATAGTCAAAGTATTCGTCTTAAATAGCTTACAAAAAGGTGTTCTTGGCGATCTAAGGGAGCCATAATAGTTTTGAATATATTATATTTTTTGGCTAAAAAATCACTTTGGCATATGTTGCTTTTGTCGACCCACGTTCTAATAAAATATTGTATTTCGAAAACAGGAATCGGTTCCGATCAGGCAATTGGACATTTATGTTATCGAAATTAAAATAGTTTGCTGTCACATATATGGTTTTATCAGAGAAACATAAAGGGTCGATTTATGTGTTAAAATTGATAGCTAATGGTCAACTAGCTTTTCTTTCTAATTCTTCCGACCATAACGCTTCATCCATGATGAAATTTCGATCACGTTTTAATGTAACATAAATTAAAATAGCTGAAATACTTTTCAAGATTTATTTATAACAAAATACAATTCGATCGCATAAGCAATTGTTGCTAAAGAATAGCACAATCACGTTGATCAGCGAAAAGAGAAGTCTTTTGACATTTTTCACTTTTAATGATGTATATTTCTTCATTAATGAATAGTTTCTTCTACAGCGCCGTTCGGTTAGTAGCAGATGGAAAGCAATGAGTTGTAGGAGATAGAAAACGATGAGTTGCAGTAGATAAAAAACAATGAGTTGTAGGAGATAGAAAACAAAGAGTTGTAGGGGATAGAAAAAATACGTTGTAGGAGATAGAAAACAATGAGTTGTAGGGGATAGAAAACAATGAGTTGTAGGAGATAGAAAACAATGAGTTGTAGGGGATAGAAAACAATGAGTTGTAGGAGATAGAAAACGATGAGTTGCAGTAGATAGAAAACAATGAGTTGCAAGAGATAGAAAACAATGAGTTGTAAGAGATAGAAAACAATGACTTGCAGAAGTTAGAAAAGGATGAGTTCTCTTGAAATTTAACTATGAATAATAATATGTCTTGAGTTAAGAGGAACCGAAGAAAAAGTGGTGAGGCTACATCTGACGTAACGAAGCAACAATGTTGGTGGAAATATACCTGTGATATCAGTATGAAAACCTAGATGAAATTTTTTGGTTGGTTAATGTTTGAGTTTGAGAAATTGTAAACGAATTGACATTTAAAAGCAAATGAACAAATCTGGATGACGTTTGTTTCTCTTGTTTCTTTATTATGGCTGTAATATCAATTTCTTATTCGAAAGGTTGAAAACTTGAGTCATTGGTGGGTGTTTGCATATGACTGTGGATTGAAGGTCAATACTAAATCACCGAATCATTTTCGTTATCGTTACAATTAAAAGACATTGTTAGAACATTTTAGTTCAAAAAAGGCATGTTGTGATCTTGATATGATTTATTTAAGAAAACTTCCTTAAGGATGATGCTACTCATTGACCTTAAGATAAGCTGTTCCTTTTAGACTACGCTTCTTTCTGGCATCAGAAATCACTGTCATATATACCAAAAGACTGCAGTCTATAGTATACGAGTTTTAGATGCGATAATTGCACCTTATGAGTACTTGCGCTTTAAATAACCAAAACAACGAAATTGATAATAACCATCACATAATGACGGAAATGTGGAACAGTTTTAATGAATACGGCAACGACTATACTGACCTTGACAAAAGCGCTGGTGATTGTCATGACAATTATAGGAAAATTAATACATCAAATATTATGTGGCAGAGTTACCATAAGTTAAAAAAGACAAAAACACAAGAGATTATTACAATAAATAAAGGCAAATTCATACATCGAAAACTATGTGCCTTAGTTCCAGAAAAGAAGGAACTTCCACATTGATGACATCATCACTACAAGTGAAAGGCACATCAATAACCACGTGCAAGAATTTCCAGAAGAGAAGAAACTTCCACATTGATGATAAGTACTGTAATGGTTATCGTGATAACAATAGACACACCAGGACATTGGAATGGACGTGCCATATATTAAAACAACAAGATGAGAGTACCTAAAATGATTGCCTTGTCTGGATGATTACCTTCATACTCTAACTAAATGTAAATATCCGAAGTATATATGAACAGGAACCAGTATATTTACCTTGTTATGTTATGAATAAAACTCATTACAAGTCTCTTTAGAATGTGTATCTATTATTTTTTTTATTTTAACATCGAATTCAGAGCAACAACGTCATGCAATAGATTATAAATGGGATGGAAAAAGAACGAGAATACAAATATATGAAATAATGCATCTCATTATATGTAAATACATCAATAATCACGATAAATGAAGAAACATTCATACATCGAAAACTATGTGCCACACATATTGACCTGTTTTAACAGCGGAAGTATGCTTAATGGGATCGCTAATAAATCACAATGTCATTTCATTCTAAAGAATGCTAAAGAAAATAACTTATGAAACAGTTTTAAAGCATATGCAAAATGGTAGGCCTCTCATATATTTCTGATTTAATTATAAAGAGGTAAATGTTTCTCTGAAAATGAGCTAACCTACACTATTTAGTTTATTCGCACTCATTCGTCCCGTCGCTCGGCCATTTCCGTAGACCCATATGTAGCCTCGGACTTCTACCGTCAGCAATGTTTCAATTCAAATCATATGATGGCGTATATATATATATATATATATATATATATATATATATATATATATATATATATATATATATATATATATATATATATATATGCAGTTGAATTATGAATATTGATTTTCTTCAATAAAAATGCTGTAAATATATTAATCATAGATGTCAATTTCTAAAGCTTCAATAGTTGAATGGACTCTTTTTGTAAATTGCGTACTCGCATTCACTTCCGGCGAAGACTTTACACCAATTCGTTTGTATCACTCCAACGAAGGCATCCGAGGCTACATGACGCTTAGGAAACCGGAATAGGTCGAATGATGTTCCGAATTATGTCGCATCATGCGCCAGCAAATTAGTGTCTACGCTGGTCACTGACGGCCATCTCTATAATGATCAGCATAGACACTTGTCCGCCGATGCATTATGCTGTTTTCCAGCTGTCGCTCAACAGTGCGTGCAGTTCCAAATCTTCGAGCAGACATGTTCCTACAGAAAGAGTAAAAAGGAAAAGCTAGAAAAAAAAGTTAAAAGAAAAAATTTATTAGCATCCAAGCCATGTTGCATATGTGTTTTATATGTATGTGTCTATCTCTCTATCTCTCTCTGTCTGTCTGTATGTGTGCATGCATGGATGCATGCACGTATGTATGTATGTATGTATGTAGGCAGGTAGGTAGGTATGTAGGTAGGTGTGTAATTTTGGTTATTTACTAATTGATTAAATTTGTTTTAGTTTATGGAAAAGGAGCTCGTGGTTGTATCTTTTATTTCAATAGCGTGCTCAGCTCTTTGCTAACGTTCCATCTATCCGTCCACACTGGGCAAAAACACCTTGGGAGATCATTCCCTAGTTAACGAACGCCAAGTCAACTAAGGAGGTTTTAATGTTTTAAATCCCTCGTTTACACCAATTGATTCAAAGTTTTATCTTAAATACGTTGGGAAATCATTAATCGGGTTGGTGGTTGATTTTGTTAGACGACAGAAGTGTGAGGTTTGTATCACTCGAGGATGAGTGATATTTTTTAAAGACAGAGGTGATGTAATAAATTTGGAGTATGCGTGTCTGGTTATAGCGCCCCGTTTTAATAAATTCTTAGATTTGTGTGATTACTTGTTTGATTATTGGAATTCAGTGCAGCAAAAGTTACTTAGCCCAAAATAATTAGCCAACTTCTAGGAGGAAACATCGCAGAGTGTACCTGTCGTACCATAGTCTCTATTAAATCCTAGTGATGTGCATTGGTGGTGTGACTGCTGTGACAGTATATACGGTATGAAACCGTTAAATTACACAACGGAATAAACAAGAAGGGACTCGGCAGATACTGTCTATGTAGTCATGGTGGCAAATGTGATGCAGTTGTACTGGCGAAATGCGCCTTGAAACCATAATTTGACTGTCCTAAGTTAAGATGGTTTCCTGCATTAGGGGATATTTATATAGTTTCTAGGGTGTGAACTGTTGACGGTACGGAAAGCTGATGAAAAGAAACCATGCAGATGTGCGGTTGATAGATATTTGGCAAGTTGTGAGATCTGTGGTCTTGCATTGATTAGAGTAAAAATTTATGAACATAATGGACACATTGGGCTTTCTACATTACAACTGAAGTTGTAAAGAAGTCTTTTGAAATTTTGGGTAAACGTATGACTTCTAGCGGAATCGCGCCAGGGTTTGACACCACTCCGTCAAGCAAATACCTCTGTAACAATATGAATACTAATTTTGATGACACAGTGAAACTCAAATAAGTTTTCACATAATCAAGAATAGTTCGGAATCCGAACGTAGATATTGATTGTAAAATGGTAAGCTTAAGGTTTCGCTACATAGTTTCTACACAGAAACTCTAGATATCAAGTTGTAGCCTCTTGACTTTATCTCATTTATATAAAGGATGAATAAGTATTATTTTCAAATGGGCTAGCTATGCTATTTTTACCTACTGATAGTTTGAAAATGCTTTAAAAGTAGATCCATGCTTATCAGATTTGATATTAGCTTGTCCTTCCTTTCTAATATAAGATCCTAGTGGGTTGGTGGTTCTTCCCCTGGTTTTCCCGTTTTCTTCCTACACCATTAATGCTGGCCGCCATGTACAGCCTATCGTGTGCTGAAAAATGGCTTTAAACCCTACAACAACAAGAACAACAACAGCAACAACAACAACAACAATTTTCTTATGTGTTATTTGACTAGGTTTTCTGTAGCTATCATCCCAAGTATTTTGTAACTGAAGAGTATTCATTATCTATCTTCACTTCTATATCAAGGTCAGAATTTCTTGGCCACGTGATGCAAAATCCAGAAAACATGTTGCTGAACGTCCCAGATGATCATATGATGGTATTCGGTAGACGTTATAATTGTTAAGGTTAATACTTTGCAAAGAATAGACCATTTGTCAAGGGACCTGCTTTTATAATGGATTTTCTTCTTTTTCCAGCAGACAGAGACTTATGAAAGGTATTAAAAGTCAATTAGTTCTTTCATAAGCTATCACAAATTCCGATCCTGTAACGGGAAATCACTATCACGTAATTGAGTTGAAGGACGTAAAACCTGATTTTTGTCTACCAACTAATTTGAATAATTATATTTTGTATGGGTTGTATGCCATCTAAGCTTCCTTTGTTGATCTGTGGTCCACAGGTTTTCGCGTATTTGTCTTAGCAAGTTATTTAGCCAAATATACGTATCATACCGTGAGAAATCGGATCATATTTACAAAAAAATCGTTTTTGTCTAAAGACATTTGATCATTACCTTTGACATTTTATATGGCAATGCACAACAAATACATACGAAATCACACTGAAATTCTATTATATCAGATACTAAGCTATAATCTCCGGCTATCATTATTTACATTTGATTTGACTCTGGTGCGTTTTCATTCTAATTTTCAATGGATTTAAAGGTTTAGAAGCAAATATAACATTATGAATTCAAAGAGGAAATATTAATAGGAAATACTGCCTTATGTTGCACCATTTTGAACATTGGCTTTTGAAATGGTTATTTAGTGCGTCTGTATGACTTCGAAATGGCAATTTAACATGTCTGTAAATTTATTTCTCACTGGCTTTACGTAGAAAAAAGAAAAGAGTTATTAGATAACCAGTTTAGAGTTTTATCAAGATAGTAACATCATCTCTCTCTCTCTCCCTCCCTCCCTCCCTCTCTCTCTCTCTCTCTCTCTCTCTCTCTCTCAGCACTCAAAAGTGCTACCTTTTGTATGTCGACTGAAAACATATCAAGATACGGATAGATCTGTAGAATAGCCATATCTCCTACGCATATTTTGTTTCTTAATGCTTCTGCCCCGATGGCCTTGAGATTAGAAGGTCTGCCTCGGATGATGGAGGTCGCAGGTTTGAAGTGCGATCGAGTCATATCAAAGACTTATAAAAATGGCACTTTTATCTGCCTCGCTAAGTTAGAAGAATTAAGAGGTTTGTGTTAGAACTGGTCTTCCTGGTGTCAGAATAATGTGACTAGGCGGGGACGTGATGCTACATGATGACGCCCCAGTGCTAGACATCACAACAAACTGCCACTCTGCAGAAATTGTATCGGTATGACTGAAAAAGTGTTAAAGCTACGTTAAAAAGCCAAATCACACTTTCGCTTCTGAGTTGAGCCAAACCATGCAAGATTGTTCCCCTAGTATAGGATTAATTTATTTGCATAAATATATAAAATATGTATAAGTTGTTGTTTGGCAACCAATTCGAGAAGATCTATTTTAAACTAATTCTCTACGATGTTACGCGTTTTATATAGAATGCATACCATTAGTGTTTTCTTTCAGCGTAACGTATTCAGTCTTTCGACATAAACCATGTTTTATCATTAGGATAAATGGACGAATATAATCGATATGATATTGTAACATCATAGTGTAGCATCACATTGTAATGTCATATCGTAACATACGATGTTCTGCTGCATTAGTGATATTACATTCCACCTTTTGCAGCAAGAGCCATCGGTCTGTGAAAGAAATATATATTTCGTACGAATTTCAAAGGTAGAGGAAATCAATTGAATATTTTATTTCGGACTAATACTGCAATCATACTATATCCACTAAATCATTCGCTCGATATTGTAGCACTAAACTTATTTTTCACTTTGCTTCACTGAAACAGACCAAAACATGATCAGCGTGAAGTTTGTTTTGCAAAGAAAAGACCTGTCCAGTACTGACCTTGAATAATCTTATTAGCGATAGCTATCACATGATCAAAACGGGAATACAGCGAGAATAAAAGAAGTCTACGCTAATGGCTGTCAGATGGAAATAATCACCAGTAAACGTTAACCTTATGTCAGTGACACGCTTAATTTGTTTTAAGTTAGCCGTGAACAATATAGTCACACAGAAAAAAACACTTTTATATAATTAGTGGTTTTGTTTCAACAATTGATGGGTCTGGTTTTGACTATTGGTTATCTTGTTCGTGACATTTGATTGCTTTGCTTTCCACTGTTGGTAATTTTGTTTCGACAATTATTGATTCTGTTTCTCCAATTGATGGGTTCTGTTTTGACGGTGGGTTGTCTTGTTTGGACAATGGATTGATTTGGTGGTTTTGTTTCAACGAGTCGTAATTTTGTTCGATTTTTAGCTTTCACTGTTAAATACCGTGACTAAATTATTACGGCACCATTCAGCTATCTCGGGTACACAAAGATATTATTATGCTCTCAAAATATTTGCAGCTGGTTGCATCACAAGGAAAACCACTTTAGTAGTAGGTTAGTTAATTGTTTTTATTGTTTATACTTGTGTCTTTAGTTAGTAAGCGGTTGTATCTGATTTAGTATTATTATTTATGACTGTTTCTATTTTAATGACAGAATTAGTACCATTACATTAATATAAGATTTCATAATAAAATAATCTTTTTCAAAGATAAAGACGCAAAAGTGCTTACTCAAAAATCCATTGTATTATATTTGTTTTTCTGAGCGCAAGCTATTTAAAATGGAAACGATGTATGTTACGCCACATAGAAGATATATCGACACATGAACATCAAAACAAAATTTTAAAAGTGGCTATTCTTTACTTCAGACTAGCCTCAAAATAATATTATATTCCGTTGCGTTGTGCCTCGTGAGAACTAGAAATGTGGTTCTATTACTTTAACAACAACCATAGATATAAAAGTCGCACCAAAATGTATAATAAAAGGAATACGTATCAAGCACGTCTTATATGCTTGATGTATGTATCGTATTTTTCCCTCGGGACCTCATTATTCGCAGAGGAACAAGCCGGGGAGTTATTTATTTCGTTTAGAATGGAGTTGTTGATGGCATTTGCTTGAGAAAAGCTTTACAAGTATTAAAATTCTTCTTGCTTTTTATCTAGCTTAAAGGGCAGAAATGACTAGGTTAGTATGCAAATATAATGCTTACAATATACATCCCATCCAGCTGGGAAAGAGGATATTTCCCCCACATAGGTTTTAGAAGGAATTCCTTAAAAATATATCCCCGCAAGATTTACGTCCCTTAACTACAATTCTAATAAAAATAATAATAAAATATTATAAAAATATTATAAAATTTCTCAATAAAATATAATTGCTGTCACAATTTATGTCGACTACCATTCCTTGGTTATTCTCATCCATTCAGAGCATACATACATACATACATACATACATACATACATACATACATACATACATACATACATACATACATACATACATACATACATGACTTGTATAGATCCAAGTCGTTGTAGACACGCAATACATTGTGAAAATTGCACATCGGTAGTTTACTTTCAGGAAAATTAAATTCAGCGAAAAGCAATCCTTTTATAACAGGTATTTACCTTTTCAGTTCAATACGTAAATCTTTGGTCCAAATTATATGCATGGTGTAGGTAGGATAATACTGCAGTAGTTTACATTTATTCCAATTAGGGATAATGGGCGTATTTTAGCAAGATAAGTTTTCAGAACATAAATAGAAAACCAGACCTGATCTGGAAACTAATGTAATTGTTTTTAAATTACACTAACAAAATTATAGATATGAAAATGCTCGAGTCAAAAGCAAAGAAAGGTTACTGATAATTTGTCTCAAACATACTCGCTCGATGACTGTATTTGATATTAAAAGTATCTTTTAAAAAGAAGAGGAAATTAGTGTAAGAATTCGTGTGTCTGTTTATTCAAGCAGAACAAAAGATGATGGAAAATCTAATATTTTTTTTAATTTCATGTTGTTTAAAGTCATTCAATCACAAGTATGTTTTACTTGCATCAATTATCGCCCTTGATACAAAACGAACTTATTACTGGTTTTTACCTAGCTATGGATAGGACGGAAACAGGTCCGGTCCACAATGCTAGACTATCCAACCCATTTCCACGTCACTTCCGTACCTTGTTAAAACTCGGCATAATTAAGATCATAATCTGGGCATGCAGAGGGAAAATAACTAAAAATAATTAGGTGCTTTACAAAATATTAATCATGAGAAAATAATGCAAACCGATACCATTTTTTAAGTCTTTCATGTTCATTAAACAAATCTAATACGTACTAATCACGGCTTTCGTCATGAGAACATGATGTTAACTGGTACCAATGAAAACCTCGATTATGTTTTGTGTCACATGCAACGACTTTTAGTTCAGATCCAAACAATCCAGAAGCTAATCGTAAAACAATAAAGGGAATGAAACCCAATTTCAATTTTTAGAACAGACACAGTTTATTTATAAAGTGTGAAAAAAGCTGGCCACTGATTACGTTTCTCCAATACCAGCAGAGATTCCGGAAGAGAAGTACATAGGGAAGCCATCGCAAACATCGTTTAAATGACGCTAATTCCAACGAAATAATAAACGGAGAAAAGGATCAGCGAAATAATGAACGGCGATAATTAAGGTATCTATCACAAGGACATGTGCAGGGCGATATGGTGTCAAGTTAAAGAGATGAAAGAATCCATTAGACTCAGAATAAAAAAACAAAATCGTGTGCTCATTCTGTATTAATCATTTATTAAAAGATTCGTATGGATACGGAAGTAAAACTGTTAGATATGCAGTGAAACATATTGGATGCAAGAAAAGATGTTCGTGTTCATCAAGTTTTCCCGAAACATTTTGTTCCATGCAGCTAATTTGTTTTGAATCTATTTAACTAGACTATGTGGTGGAATATTAAATCACTGATTGGCTGAGAATAATTAGCTTAACAATAGCTTAATTTGTTCTGGAAGATGCTTATGAAATGGAAAATTGTACACAATAGTCGACTGTAACTTTCAAATATTTTGATTATTTATTTTGTCGCTGTAGCATCACACGTACTACCAGATGTAAAACGGGGAAATCTCAATCAATATTCATTTTTGAAGATGACATCCATAAATGAGTCTTTCTCAATAATGGGGATGGACCAGGATAAAATACTTCCAGGTCAATCAGTACGCGAGAAAGGCAACAAAGTAATTATTATCTTTTTCAGTCACGTGGTGATCTTTATGGTTGTTCAATGCGGATAGAGCTGCATCATGCCTTTGTAAAGCGTGGTGTTTACCCCATTACAGTCTGAGTACCATAAACAGTTAAACGGTATAGAGCACTTGTCAGTGTGTACACCCATAAACAGCAAAACGGTATAGAGCACTTGACAGTGTGTACACCCATAAACAGTAAAACGGTATAGAGCACTTGACAGTGTGTACGCCCATGAACTGTAAAACGGTATAGAGCACTTGACAGTGTGTACGCCCATGAACTGTAAAACGGTATAGAGCACTTGACACTGTGTACGCCCATAAACAGTAAAACGGTATAGAGCAATTGACAATGTGTACGCCCATAAACAGTAAAACGGTATAGATCACTTGACAATGTGTACGCCCATAAACCGTAAAACGGTATAACGGTATAGAGCACTTGACAGTGTGTACGTCCATAAACAATTGTTTTTGTTGTTCTAGAGCTTAACGCCATTTTTCAGCACACGATACATGGCGGCCAGTATTAATGGTCGAGGGAGAAACCAGAAAATCCACGGAAAGAACCGCCGACTTACGAGAAGCTACTGGCAAGCTTTCTGACATATCCACATTCGCAGAATCTTAGACTCGAACCCACACAGTAAAACGGTTTAGAGCACTTGACAGTGTGTACACTTTAGTGTGTACGGCTATCCATATTTAAACACGTTGTTTGCATTCTGCCTTAAATACCCCTATGAATTTAATCATATATCACTGTCCGTAGATTAAAATGTACGTTTTTTTAAATATCACTGATTGGTCAAGTTTGCTTTCTAAAATTTAGCAGTTCTATTTTTAATTTCTCTACTGATAGAACTTATAAGTTTACTTCGTTTATGAAATGATAAACGATTATTTAAAATTTGAAAATATTTATTTTCTTCCACTTCAAACAAAACTTTACAATTTACATTTTATTACGCATAATGTTTTTCTTTTGTTTCAACGATGTCTGTTATTGAAGGAATATAAAGCAAATTAAGTATTGGGTCTTTATGGGATTTTGCAACAAAGATGAACTCTCAAAAATACCATTATAACATTTTTAACAGTTGTCAACATACAACTTTGCCATAAAAGTCGATCCGATTTTCTGAGTAAATTGGTAATTATATATATATATATATATATATATATATATATATATATATATATATATATATATATATATATATATATATATATATATATATATATATATATAAATGCGTAAAAATAGTATGTGGATTTAAAATTTATTACAAATAATACTATCATAGGGGATATATATATATATATATATATATATATATATATATATATATATATATATATATATATATATATATATATATATATAAAGAATACAAATAATATGGCGAATAACAGTCCTTTGAAGTTCACTGGATCCGTTGTTATAGTAGTAATTGTAGGCTATTTTGCAAATATAGAGAATTTTGTTTAACGAAAATGTATAAATTTGCTTAGTATCCTGCAATAGTTAATATAACAATGAAATATCTGGGATATTATTTATACATGTATATATTTTCACAAAATGACAGATGTTGTTTGGTTCATCGATTTATAGGTTAATACAAACATTTTCCAGTATCCCCAATAAGTTGATATAAACTAGTTGAAACAGAATACATTTAAAAGTTTTAATTCCTGTAGAAACAGCAATGTAAGAACTTTTGCAAATAATACGGGTTTTCTATTTTATTTGTATGTAAAGTCTGCGTTTTGTAAATGTCTTTGTAAAAGACTCATTTCGAGTACACTAAACTAAGATAGACTAGTAATGTTAAGTCGTGGTGTGTACGATGCTTTATGTTGGTACCAACACCCCTTGGGCACTTAGTGCGACTGAAATGTTCTTATGTTTTCACCTTGGAAAACTGTATGCAAGGATGTAATGTATAGAAGAAATAAGTGTGTTCTAACCCCAACAAGTTGCGCAGCATCTCGTTTCATCGTTTTTAATGTTTACACATGAATAGAGCATGATTAGAATGTAAACGTGTTTTGCCGATAGCACCAATAAAGTCTACAGCTGTTTTAAACAACATATTACGGTCAGGGGTGTAGTGATGTGGTAACGGCGTACCCATACTATTTTGCACTCGTCATTGTCCCCCACCACCAAATCAGACGTTCCATCACTGTTTATTGCATTCTCTCAATTCTGTATTGCCTTCTCTCACTTCCTTATTTATTGCTACAATATTGATTACGGTCAGAATATGTTTGCATCTGCCCGTTTAGTTCCGTACGCAGCACCACTAAATGATGTTAACATTTTACGATGATACTAATGGATCAATTAGTTGTCAGACAGACAGTTGTGTTGTAATGCATTTAGCATTTTTTTTCAGCACAGGATAGGTTACTCATGGCTGCCGTACATATGGTGGAGTTTGAACCTGGGAAAAAAACCGGAAGAATCACATACCCACGCTTCTGACAGAGTTACGAATTGGTAATTTTGCTTTTTCTTTTAACCTTTATATCTCTACATAATTGCAGCATCAGAAATTAGACCATTATAAAACAAATATAACGGCTAATTTTGTAATAGTATCGCTGCTAATTGACATGCTGCATAATGTCATTATTTACAAGGTCGAATAAACGCAATGCTTTGATCAGAGAACTTATAATACGGGCTTATCATGAAATTTTCCGGATTTGTTTCATCATTTACCAACAAACTCAATTGTATTTAAGCTTGCTTTCGTTTGAAGAATTGGTATCTAATTGTATAGTAATTACGAATTATATAATTATCATATAGTAATTATGATATTATCATCATAATCACCATCGCAAAATTATCAAATGACGCAATGAAGTACCGAGGCTTCAGATGACAAGTGGTATAGTACTGCACTCTGCGTAGCACATAAACCAGAAACAATCCGAAACAATCCGAATCAACTACATATATTCATGTTTAATGTTGACTAATTTATAGCAATATTTTGTGCTGCGCAGAATTATTCAGTGACGCTCGCATCAAGTTTATGTAATATATGTACCAACATATCGATATTATTTAAATTTCAGTTTTATTTCCTGTGACGAAAGGCAAAATATAAGTAGTAATATCTATTTAATATACTTTTTCCAAGCGTTTCCTATCATTTTTAAAATTCTTATATTTCTTGATAATATGCCAAGTCGAATATAAAGAAACGTGAGACAGTTGTTGAAGTAATGTTCCACCTTGTCAAGCTAGTGTCGGAAGAATGGTGCAACAGATGAGAAGGAGATCAAATATATCATAAAAAGTTACAAAGGTGTCATACAGACAATTTATCAGCCAAACGTAAAGGCTCATTTCAGTTCTATATTTATAGCTTGAAGCATACAAACCATTCCCTAAGGTTTAATTACCTAAAGAAGTTGCGAAAGAAATAAGGTCAAAATGTGATGTTGCTGTTTTGACAGTTTGCTGTAATTATCAGTTATATTAATTTAAAGGATACCTAACCCGTCAAACACTAACATTATATATCAATCGGAATCCTCCAAAGAAACTGACAGAACGATAGTGCCACTATTTTACTGAGTGTGCTTCCATGTTTTCGGTATTATTGTGCTTTGATGGACTTAACGGATTGGAAACAATACATATCGTAGATATACGTTTGAAAATTCAAAATCTATCGACTGCTGTATAATTTCACGATATGTGTGTTACTATATATATATATATATATATATATATATATATATATATATATATATATATATATATATATATATATATATATATATATATATATATATATATATTCCAGAACCACGAGTCATAGTTCTTTAAATTATACATTTTTTCTGTCAAATTTGTATGGTAAATTTAATAAAACAAAAGAATAATATTCGCATGTTATTTTCAGCAGACCCATGCCTCTGAAAATATTCATAAGTTGATATTTGTTAAAATACCATATGCCAGCAGCCATAAATAAAAATTGCATGTATCTATATTTTATTAAAACACAATCTTACATGGAATGAACAACTGAGTATCGGATTCAGTGCAAGATTCCTTAGATGTTACAATCAGTATTTTTTTAAATAATTACCACAGCAGATGGAAAACCCTGATTTTCGATAAATTCGATGCAGATTGGATGAATAAACTTTTTAAATAGAGGGGAATTGTGCATATTAGTAAATATGATTTGCAATGCATGTTTTACTCTATCTAGCTGCTCTTTAACAGTTAGTTATAACAAAGAGCAGTGTTTTGATTTCTCCATTGACACCCCCACGTGTTATGCAAGTTCGATTTGACTGCGCAATATAAAGCAGCTACGATACCGGAAAGAAAACAGAGGATAACCCTAATAAAAGGTCACAAAAGAACCTAGTTTCAACAGCAAAACCATCCCAACATGTACATATAAACACTAGTATGTTTAGCAAAACCATCCCAACATGTACATATGAACACTAGTAAGTGTAGCAAAACCATCCCAACATGTACATATAAAGACTGTCATGTACTCACCGACGCTAGTTGTGTGGAATCCAAACGTGTAAGCATTTTTCATCGTAATAAACAAAATCGCTGGGCAATCATCATTAGTTCACAATATGCTCGCAAAAGCCTAAAGCAAATGGAAGCAATTTGCGATTGTATAGATTATGAAGTTACATTTTAATTTTAATTAGTACTCTACGGAGATTCGACCCTCGCCTTGACTGCACGCACGTGTCAATATACCTTCACAATTAAACAAATGAAGTTACTTAGTGGTATATGCGGCCATGCGTAGCAGCGACACTCGCACGGCCACCTAATAATTATTCGAATCTATTCGTTGAGTAAGACAAAAATTAAAACGCCTATATTATATATTATTTAGATTAAATCTTTCTTTTTCTAATTGTATTATAAAGCATTCTCCTCTAGAATTCAGGGATAGCGCTTTCCGTTCTTGTTGGTATATATTTGTAATTTTCTATAATTAATCCCACATAACTGGAGTTATTTCGTAGGATCCAGGATTGACTGTAGGTAGATGAAAATTTGGTTTGTACAGTTTGGGAGGAATAATCTGTTGAACAAACAGCATAGACCCTGATCTACGGGCACATTAAGCTACCGCTGTACAGGATCTTTGTTGCATTAAAATTTGACTAGGCCGATAAGCGAGTGTATACGGTAATTGCAAGTGATCGCCGGGCTTAAAGAATATGTAGTAATCTATTTCAAAGACGACTGCATCAGGAAGTATCATGAATTAAGGGTAAATGTGTAGAACACAAAAACACCGTAATTCACTTGAAAGTGAGACGTAATTAGTACCAGTACTTAGGTGGTTTCGTATCACACTCGCTTAATATCAGATTAATTACATGCAATTAATTCCAGACTAATTACTTTCCTGAGCCGGTCCCTCAATTTCTCACAGAATTTCTTTTTTGAAATTGCCACTAGAAAATCCCAGCGCTCTAAAAAAAAAGTGCAACACAACAAATGGAAACGTTTGTAAACTTAACGTGACACACGTCATGAATTTTGTCTAACTCTTGCATATATATTATACATATATTGTACACATGGAACGGAGATGCATATATGCTTTGAACTATTAAAATATATACAATAAATGTGCGCTGATAATTGGTCAGTAATATGTAAAAGTCTCGAAATGAAATACGTAAGACTTTAAGTAGCCAAAAAATCTGTCCTTAACTCCTCTATTCCCATATAGACAGGCCCGGACGTAGGACGTGTGGGGCCCAAGGCAGCATGCGGAGCCCAAGGCAGCAAGCGATGAGCGCTGGGCCACAAGCAAAATTATTGCATTGCGGAGATGCGCGGGGCCAAAGATGGTTGCCCCGTTCGCCGTGCCCTAGGTTTGAGCCTGCATATAGAGTAGCCTACCTGAAAATATCAAATCGGAAAGCAAATTTCTGATATCTAAAATACATATATCCCCACGAAAAATAACTGTCTTATTATCTTTAAGGTGATCGCAAAAATTCTATTACTCATGCTAGGATCAGAAAGCAATGTAGCGACCTCAAAATAATGACCAGTACGAAAATCTGATAGACAGTTCTTGAGGATACTGTGGGGTAGAAGTAGGAAGTGCATATATTTTCACATGCACTAAATACACAGTTCAAAGGCACCCACTACACAGGTGAAAGACAAAATATTAAACATTGTTTTAACAAAATACCCGTTCCGATCACTACAAACAGGCAATCCTGAACTTGCACCGTAGCAAAATTGGAATTTCAAACGTACATTGATAATGCGAGGCGTTTTATCTAATGTTTCTTCATTACATTATAATAAAAAGAGATTCTTGCTATTATCGATGTTACTCTTTTACACACTGTATCATGACAAATTCACAGTGACGTATACGTATTCCATACTAAATCAAATATCTTCCCATGTTTAGTAACATCATTGATTACTTACCTTGGATATCGCTCTTCATTTTCCTTTTCTCGAAGTATTGTCCTTTAATTATCAGCATAACTAATTTGCTTCTATTCCTTTTCTTCTGCCACTTGTCATGTTCAATTAACTTGAACCACGGTATTCGTAATGGGAAGGACTTGGCTAATGTTATGAGAACTTGTTGCCCGACTTTATTTGCATAATTTAGCAAATACAAGATGTTTAAACCAAATAAAGAAGACAAATACTGCTTAGATTTTCCGTACTACTCGTACAGTAATATTTGTTTCAGTCTTTTGTAAAGAACCAAATTTTTGCTTGAACTGCGATGTTTCTTATGTTTATATTTCTTGCACCTAATAATAACTATTATTATTATTATTATTATTATTATTATTATTATTATTATTATTATTATTATTATTATTATTATTAATGCCCTGCACATTATATTAAATACAATCATTGTATTAATCATTGTCGATATATACGGCGTTACAAAGTTTTCCAAAATAAAATATAAAATAAACAAATGCAAGTTTTATTCCCAAAATTGCTTCCTGGAAGGCGGTGTCTAGTCTGCGAATGGCTTGATGATTAACTGTACGCAGACAAGGGTTCGTATAGCTTTTTCTCAAACACATGTTGGTAATATTTAGAAACACAGGATGCAAGACACAGTTCAATGCAAGAATTGATGTAGATGTTTCATTTTGTAGGACCACCCTGTTATATCGGATATGTATATCGACTGCAGAAAAGTTGTATATCTTCTAACAACGAGACAAAAAGTATACTCTCCAAAAATAGCATAAACCAAACTAAGGATTTAAATAAATGAGTCTCCGTCAAATCATATTACATAATGTATATATAAAACATGTATCCAGTGAGTGCACCTTGACAACGTAAAGCTGTGCTAGAAATTCGACTAAATTTCCTTCCATTTTAATCTTCAAACACGACGAATAAGACATTAGAACAATGCCTTACGGAAACATCATATTGGAATCATGGACATGGTATAATACTCTAGCATATTTAACAGATGTTTCTCAAAGAAAATTTTCGAATGCCTATGTTTTTAACAAACTTTTTCAAATACCACTGAATATATTATATCATTTTTTTGCATATTAGCAACGCCTTATAAATTTTCTTAACAGATCAGACCATTCATGTGAACAGAGTAATTTGGTTACCACGTGTTTATTTATTCTGAACATTTTATTGAACTGTGAGAGACATGTTCTGCTCGGTCCTACAGATGCTGGTAGGTTGTAATATATTTGCACTTGGTTTACATGTGTAAATCGGTGTACTCGGATCATCATAGCAGATTTTGTATGACCAAAGTCTTTGAATATACCTCGTATTTAATGATCTAATTAGTGAATCATTTACTATCATGTTAGCACGCAGATTTACATTTTGGAAATGCGTTATTTTCATTGACGATGATACGTAATGGAATTATAGTCCAGAAAGTTTCTTTACATCATGAGGAAAAAAAATCGGCCTGATACATGCATTTTGAAACTATTTATTTATTCAAGCTATCAGTGATTGTTATCCCCTCTATATACATACAAAAATGATATTATTATTATTCATGTTGCTGCTGTGACGAATTCCAAGATTTCACGTTGAATTGATACCACTGTGAAGCGGAGTCAGCAACTTATACACCAACTACGTGACACTCACATATTTGTTATATTGTTGTGTATAGCATCCCATAATGCACCATATAATGATCTTGGAAATAACTTCAATTGTGCTGCTGAAGAAAGTAACATTTCTTCCAAGTATTTTTGTAAACAAAAATTTTGTTTCTGAGTATCAAAACCAACACGTGACATTTGCATGGTAATTGTTTGCTATCGTGTATTTTATCGTAGGTAAAATAAACCATAAAAAAATCAAATTATGCAAAAGGCAACGCATTTCTTCATTTTAGTACTAATATTATCATTAGTCAACAATCTTCATAGATTATTTCATTACAGTTAAGAACATAGTGTTTTACAGTACAACTTGGTCGTTTGCGTAAAAAAACTGACGTCTGGTGTCAAATTGATAAAACGACTTTTCACAAAATACAAAATGTTCTATATAAACTTCCCTAAAAGAACTATAAAAAATTTGTAAAGAATGACTTACGTTTACAGAGCTAATCCTAGGTCGAACTCACCAGATTAGTATACTGTCCGTGTATTAAAACAGAACTTTTGCTATCTGCCCAATATGTCTGTCTGATAAGAGATGGAAAGCTGCAGTTGTTCATGTGCAGATCGCATCGAGAATGCGATTGAGGACCAGCCTCCGGGCCATGTAATGGCGAGTATATTGATCATCTGTGAGCATCATAAGAAAGCGTCGTACTGCTTGTTACCAACTTCATGAGCAACTCAGTGGAAGCAGTGATTCAGGGAGACCAATTCTGTGGTTTATTGAGAGAATGAGAAGAGAGCTAATGGCGTACAGCTTTAAATCCGAGTTAACTAGTTGCGAAGGAGTTTGGCTACACAGCTACAAGTATGTATTTTCCATAACTCAGATATTTCATTGGTAAACGGCATGAAAGCAGCAACCAAATTAAAGAAGACGAGTTTATGCGATATATGATGCCATTATTCTTTTTGTTATGATAATGACAATGACGAAACAAAACTGTAAAAGGGTGGCAAAAATATTCTCTGCTTTTCGAAAAGCACTCTGCTCAAAAGACAAAATTAAAATAATCTAAGAGCAAAGCTGTACACTACACAGATGAATAAAGAGGGATAACCGTAATTGTGTTACAAATTAAATAAGAATATTCTGTCTATCGCAACCTTTCTCACTCAAGGTTGGAAATTAAAATGACATACCGTTTAATTAAATATCCTTTTTTGTGCACGTAACTTAAAGCAACTAGAAACAATTTAAAAATGACTTTCTACAAACTGAACTCAACTGCACGAAGCATTTACTTAGTGTACTTATTTAATTTGTACAAAGCCTTTACTTACTGTACGTATCTCATTTGTACAAAGCCTTTACTTATTGTACGTATCTCATTTGTGCGAAGTCTTTACGTAGCGTACGCACCGCATTTGTATGAAGCTTTTACTTACTGTACGTATCTCGTTTGTACAAAGCCTTTACTTAGTGTACGTCTCTCATTTGTGGGAAGCCTTTACTTATCACGCACAAGAAATAACTTCTGACGAAGGTGATTTAGGCAATGAATATTGGTACACCTTTGTAATATTATTTCAATGTTTCTTTTGTCATCCATCCATCCATCCATCCATCCATCCATCCATCCATCCATCCATCCATCCATCCATCCATCCATCATTTACATACATACATACATACATACATACATACATACATACATACATACATACATACATACATACATACATACATACATACATACATACATACATACATACACACACATACACACACATACACATACATACATACATACATACATACATACATACATACATACATACATACATACATACATACATACATACATACATACATACATACATACATACATACATACATACATACATACATATGCTGTTCATTCTTACAATTAAAGTCAAAGCAACTTGTCTGATATATATATATATATATATATATATATATATATATATATATATATATATATATATATATATATATATATATATATTGTTTCTGCAGACACTGTTTATTTGCGGTGAGATACAGCTATTTCGAACCATATAAAAGCAGAATCTGTGAAACGACGCTTATCTCATCATTCATTATGTGGTAATATTTTCCTGTGGTTTTTCTGTATATAGTTCATACGACTAAACAATCAAATTGTCATTATCGTCTCTTTTCAGCTGCTTTTCTGCAATAGAGTCAAATCAGGCACAAATGGTGATCACACATTGAGGATATTCAGATAATTTAATTTCTCTTGTTTGCATTATTATGTAATTCTTAGAAATGGTGAACATGTGGATATTTAAAAATTGGATCATTAGGTAAGCTAAACATATTAACCTTAATATACTTTTGTGGGATTTTTTCCTTCTTCTTTTTGCAGTAAAACCATCAAGCCAGCATTTTTAGGTGTTCTTTTTTCCCCCTACCATCAGAGTTGGAGCTGACACAAAAAATGAAAATAGTTAAATATACACAGCGGAAGGTTTATTTACTAATATACCGACGCACAGATAAACAGAAAGAAGGACAACCATGAATCTGGAGAATGAGACATGTAGGTGGTTCTTGGAATGTAGGCATTCGGCCATATCAAAAGATAGAAAAAAAGAAACATGGGTAGACCACTTGAAAAAGATGGAATATTACATAACACAGGCGGTAAATTGTAAGTTATTCTTTACTCAAACAATGCGTGTAGTATGCTTGCTATTAGAACTATTTCCTCCCTCGAAGCCGTTGAAGCTGCTTTATTAGTTATCATGCAATATTGCAAATGCATGGTATAGTCTAAGATCGTTGTTTGTACACTTCAACTTTTCAGTTACTTGTAGTAATCCATCTTTATAATAAAATAGGTAATTGAACTATGTACACTAATTGGCATACGATTATATTGAAAACGAAAACCTGCAGGTAAATCCGTGGTTGGTGGTTTGCCATAATTGCGAAAAACAAACACACGAGTGTTGTAGACTACTGGGATTAGCAGTTTGTAGAACATGATGTGTCATCAGACATCTGACCTGGGAAGAAATTTGCTGTTTGTTGATTTACATTGAAACTTAACAGTCATGCGGAATTAAAAAATTTTGCGTCTTGGTTATTTGTCTAATATTTCTTAATATATTTAAAATCATTCACATGAGGTAGATAAAGCACGAGACATTATGCTGTTCCCTGTGACACGTAAAGACCCTTATTTTCGACCTTTCCACAGCTGTTTCCTGTGACACGGAAAGACCCTTTTTGCAAACTTTCCACAGCTGTTTCCTGTGACACGGAAGACGCTTTTTTGCGACCTGTCCACAGCTGTTTCACGTGACTCGGAAAGATGCATTTCTGCGATTTTTCCACAGCTGCTTTTCGTGATTTAGAAAGACGCATTTTTTGCGACCTGTCCACAGCTCTTTTCTTAGCATATACCTCATGATCTATGACGATGGGTTAATCTCTGTTCATCAACCAACTTTCGTTAAATACACTGGAGAAATTATTGCCTTTGAGTATAATATTGGACAAAATATCGACTTTGGCAAATATCATTGGACATATTATCAACTTCTTTATCTAAAATCATGTGAAAAATTATCAACATCGACCATAAACATTTGACAAGTATCAGCTTTGACTAAAACATTGGATAAATGAAAAAGTTTTGACTAAAACCATTGGACAAATTATTCTTCTCACATTGAGATCATTATTTTATCTGTTGCATAGAACGAAGCAGTCTTTTTCCACTTATGAAATACCTTGAAGCGGCTTCTTACCCTCTTTAAAAATTAGGTTTGATTTTTAAAGTTGGTGATAATTAATCAACACGAAATAAATCGTCCAATCAAATGGCATTATTAATCAACACGAAATAAATTGTCCTATCAAATGGCATTATTAATCAACACGAAATAAATCATCCTATCAAATGGCATTATTAATCTATGCGAAATAAATCGTCCTATCAAATGGCATTATTAATCAACACGAAATAAATCGTCCTATCAAATGGCATTATTAATAAACACGAAATAAATCGTCCTATCAAATGGCATTATTAATCAACACAAAATAAATCGCCCTATCAAATGGTATTATTAATCAAAACGAAAGGCATCATCCAATCAAATGGCATTATTAATCATTGCCAAAGGCATTCTCTTATCCACTTCGCAATATTAAGCAATGTGAAAGACGTCTCCCTATAAACAAGCATTATTAATCATTGCCAAAGGCATTCTCTTATCCACTTAGCAATATTAAGCAACGTGAAAGACGTCTCCCTATAAACAAGCATTATTAGTCATTGCGAAAGGCATTGTCTTATCCACTTCGCAATTTTTCTTAATACGAAAGGCATCTTCAAATCAACAAGCAGTTTTAATCAATACAAAATACATTACACTATCAACCAAGAGTATTAATCAATGCGAATTGCATCTAACTATAAGCTACCATTATCAATCAGTACGAAAGGTATTGTCCTTTTAGCTAGCAGTATTAATCCATACAAGAAGGAATTTCCCTATCAACCTGCAGTATTAATCAATACAAGAAGGAATTTCCCTATCAACCTGCAGTATTAATCAATACCAAAGGCATCAGCTATCAACTTGCATGCAGTATTAATCAATACGAAAGGCATCACCTATCAACCTGCAGTATTAATCAATACCAAAGGCATCAGCTATCATCTTGAAGTATTAGTCGATACGAAAGGCATCAGCTTTTAACTTGAAGTATTAGTGAATACGAAAGGTATCACCTATCAACTTGAAGTATTAATCAATACGAAGGGCACCACCTATCAACTTGCAGTGTTATTCGATAGGAAAGGCATCAGCTATCAATTTGAAATATTAATCAATACAAAAGGCATCATCTTACAAACTGGAAATGTTTCAGTATATAATAATTTGAAAGAGATACTTTTCATCAAGGAAATATCTTTTCCAACTTCCACCTCTTACCACAACATTTTTATCGTCGATTATCAAATTAATGACTTTATTTTACAAAGGACTAAAGTCATATTTTATCATAACGAAGTGGGTTTTTTTTTCAATGAAGTCGGTGTTTGTCTGCTTTATGCACGAAACGTTTGAGCTAGTTTACCAGTTACTGGACCAACTGGATCATACGTATGTATGATTTCCTCAGTAATGGAATTAAAGTTAGGAAAATTTATTTACGAGACTCTCTCTCTCTCTACGCGAGAGCAGCTCTATGATTATGTTATGGTACAGTATTTTAGATAATCGTGAAACTTGTACTTTAAATATTAAGGTGTGACAATATAGTTCCAGGAATCGGCAAAAACGGGACTTGATGTCCATAATCAAGTCTGTAAGGAGGCAATATACTTCTCAATGTGTCAGGTAAATAGCATCAACGATATGATTAGAGTCACATCTGTAAGGAGACAAATATGCTTCTCAGTCTGTCAGGTAAATGGCATCAACGAGATGATTAGAGTCAGATCTGTAAGGAGACAAATATGTTTCTCAGTCTGTCAGGTAAATGGCATCAACGAGAGATCTGTAATGAGATATTATACTTCTAATCCTGGCAGGTAAATCTAAATGATCGATCGTGACTCATTATTGTTCAACCACTTCGTTTTAAGAGCAATAATGACTCCACACGATAAAAACTGGTCGACAGGAAGGCCGATCAATGACCAAAGTGAAAACACTTTCTTCTCAGAGACCGAATCCAGCCGACTCGGTACTCAGATTTTGATGGGGAGGTTGGGGTGGTGTGGATCGTAGTTTGGTTTAGAGAAATTATTTAATTTCACTAAAGGATCATGTATGGCAATGCATATATGTATGTAGTACTGTTTTACGGCATGTAAGCACAATAGTGAGTATGAGATGCCAAGGAAAGGTATGTTGCAAAAATGAAATGATTAACTGAATAAGTGTGTTACACACTTTTAACACATCCATCTGATAACAGTAGAGGTAATATTTTGGCTTATGTGAAGGGTTCAGTCGACATATTTGTTTATAACGTACATGCTGATTCTGAAAATAATTGAAGTGAGAATATTGAATCTTCCATCCGGGTGACTGCAGATCAGCTTTAGCTACTTTATCATACCGCCACTACGTTTGCACTAGTGTGATTTGAAATCCAATATAATACTTTCCCCAGATTTTACCAGTACATCATTTTTCTGTAATATCTGGGATAAAAAATGTGTTGTCAAGTTTGTCTTCACAAGGATTTCAAAGTGTACAAAATTTAATTCTGACAGGTTTCAGTGTACTTCATAGCCTTAAGTATGTTTTTGATTTCTGCAGTAAACGCTGAGGATTTATCCGGTAACGTTTTAATGTTGTGAGATTGGATGTTTAAATAGCAGCTCGAACTGCATTTCTTTGTCTCGAACCGACTGTATTTTTAATGTATGCTACAATGCTTTTCATTGAATTTTTTTGAAGAAAGAGGTGATTTCTTAAGCAATTTTAACTCAAAAATCTTGGGACAAATGAAGGAACGAATTAGTCTTGTTCAATGTGCAAGATTTGGGTTTTGGCATTTGGGTCCAAATACGATATCATATGCGAGATTAAATCGAATAGAGAAATGTTTGGTGGAAGACTGAAGAGCCGATTTCGTTTTCTTCTGAGGAAAGCGATAGTTCATGTTCCTCAACATAGGGAAACTCTAAATAGAAAGTCATAAGTGCATCCTTAATAAAGACCAAGTCATTGTGGTTCATGTACCTCAACATAGAGACCCTCTAAATAGAAAGTCGTCAGTGCATCCTTAATAAAGACCAAGTCATTGTGGTTCATATACCTCAACATAGGGACCCTTTAAATAGAAAGTCATCAGGGCATCTCTAGAAAAGACCAAGTCTATTCCGTTCATACTACATGGGTTGGTGCTGCGTGTAGAATGTAACACACCTGCAATATCGGCATTCTGTCCCACCCTCTTTGTGTATTAGCACGTCAGTCAGCACTCATATTTTTGAAAAACTCATTCAGCCAATACTAGTATCCAGTCAGTAACTTGTATTCTTTAATAACTTTCAGTTAGGATTCATATTCAGAATAACTCTTTCAAACAGTACTCGTATTCAAAGAACTCTTTCAGTCAGTAATCGTATTCTGGATAACTCTTTCAGTCAGTACTCGTATTCTGGATAACTCTTTCAGTCAATACTATTATCCTGAATAATTCTTTCAGTTAGAACTCATATTGTGAAAAACTCTTTCAGTCAGTAATCGTTTTCAAAACAACTCTTTCAGTCAGTACTCGTATTCTGAAGAACTCTTTCAGTCAGTACTAGTATTCTTAATAACTCTTTCATTGGTGCTCGTATTCAAATAAATATTTCAGTAAGTACTCGTAATCAAAATAACTCTTTTAGTCGGTTCTCATATTCTGGACATCCACAAAACTATATGACTGGACAGCCTCTTTCAGTTAATGGCTTGGGCCCATTATTTCAAACACATTTATCCAGCTGTAAGCTACAGGTCATGCTTATATTTTTGTATGTAAAAAATGCGACTCTTCCGAAGAGTTCAACAGTCATTGGATTGTGTTTCTTGATGTCACCACCTATGGACAAGATAATTTGTTCTAGATATCACAGACGCTGTCCCACCCAGATAAAAGCCTGAAATTACTGAAGGACTCAAGTTGTATTCAAGTGTACTTAAGCTAAATTTCATAGACTCATACAAATAAAACTATAGAAAAGGACAGAGATTTAACGAGTATTTCGGTCCTTAATATTAGTGGGAATTGAAATGTTACGGTATCTATATTGCTTGCACTAAAACAGACAACTTCGTACAGTATTATGTCAAATAAAATCAGTGGCTTGTAGGGGTATCTGCAGTTAGAACATACCTGGAATTTTCCGTGAGAAAACGTAAAAAGGGTTGCACCATGCAAACCATGTTATGGAAGGATTCACAAGCTGAAATTATGATAACACTGTACGACTAACTAACTAGCTATCTAACTAGCTAGCTAGCTAGCTAGCTAACTAACTACTTAACTAACTAGCTAACTAACTAACTTAATAACTAGCTAACTAACTAACTAGCTAGCTATCTATCTAACTAACTAGCTAGCTAGCTAACTAACAAACTATTTAGCTAAGTAACTAACAAACTGACTAACTAACTAACTAACTATCTATCTAACTAACTAACTATTAGCTAACTATTAGCTTTAGATTGGAATTTATTTCTCATCTTAAATATTTTCAATGGAACCGGTTATTTAAGCCAAAACGCTGAGAAAATATAGAGTTCACTATGCACTTCTTTGTTGCCCAAATCGCGTGTTTATATCCCACTGTCGACACCACCACCACCAAATTATGACATTTATATTTCATTGTTTACACTCCATTTTTTACATTGTTCCTTCGTGGGTGGGTGAATGGGTGGGTGGGTGCATCTGAATTGACAGAAACGTCAGAACTTTCTCCGATTGTGGTTATTTAGAGCCGCGAATAAGACATGTAACCCTCATTTCATCTGGGTTTTAGATATGATACCATTTCTTCTACAATATAGTTACTGTCAGAATTGAATAATATTAAGAAATATTATTTTTGCTTCAAATTAAAACTTTGCTTAGACAGTATTGAAAGATTTTAGCAGTAAGTAAAATCTCAAAAAAATTGCAGGAATGTAAATTGAGCAATAGCTAATTAGCAGACTTTCTCAGTCAGCTTGAATATGAAAGCGTCTTTTTATAAACGAGTTTTTAAAACTCAAATGACAAGTTTAAATCCGATCATACAGTTAACATTGCGATATTATCGAGCAAAAGTGAGTTCAGATCTGTACAATTCCATGTTAATTTTAATGTCAAATCAAATTACAGTATGTCAAACATATATTCTAAAACTGTTGTGGTGAGCTTTTGCGATGTTAATTTATCCATTAGAAAAAAATAAATAAACAAATAAATGCCAATGTGCATTAGTTCAAAATTAACAATGATATTTTTTGTTCGACAAGCATTAAATTGCTTACGATAGATTTGCAAAAGCTGACTAAATAATTGCTGTTCATTTGACTTGATTTCGTTCTCAAAATAAATTTTGATATATTATGTTATCACTCACTTTCAAAATGCTCGCCTTTAAAGTGCACGACAGACAGAGCCGACAGGGAAGAGTGGGCAACCGGAGATAAGGAAGCCCAGACAAAACAACACCTTTTAATTTTGTTGAAGAAAAATTTGTTTGAACAAGAACTAAGAGAGGCCCAGGTGTTTCATACCCTATGGCCCGTGATCGCTTTCGACAGCCCTAATGACAGATACAAAGATGAAGGGACTGGCAGCCAGTCTAACTAAACTATAGTAAGTTTTATTAACAACAGTAATCAGTTGGTAGAGCTTCGGACTGGTATTACATTGTACGCCTGATCGATACTCGTCTAGATTATCTGGATTGGTATGTCACCAGAAGGTGCATTGAGATCCCATTTCCTCACCACGTTATAGCCAATAAGGAACGTTATTGTTCAGGTTATATATTTGTTTAAAATAAATTCCATTATACCATGATAATAAATGACGCAAAGCAAAGAAAGTTTTCTATTCGTTTGAATATAAATTTGATTGGTATGGTAGGCGGACCGTAATAGATCACATCAAAGAGGACAATAAATGTATCTTTGACATACGAGATATTTAGCGACAAATTTGTACATCTCTCTCTCTCTCTCTCTCTCTCTCTCTCTCTCTCTCTCTCTCTCTCTCTCTCTCTCTATATATATATATATATATATATATATATATATATATATATATATATATATAAATTAACCTCCATTAAAACTATCACCTCCCTCCCACCATTTCTCTCCCTCACACACACATTCACAGAGAGAGAGAGAGAGAGACAGACAGACAGACAGACAGACAGACAGACAGACAGACAGACAGAGAGACAGAGAGACGCACACACAGTTATAGTTTTGTTTTTGCCATTCATGGCGAAGTAAAATCATGTTTGACCAAGTTTTGATTAACTAAGAAGACAGGTTAATAAATGTTAAGTTTCTCAACGCTTTAAACCATTTACCTGAACAATTGCTATTCTTTCAGGTCCTAACATGTACAATGTTCGTTATTATGCTAGTTCTTGTCAGTTAATTGTAACCAGGTTGACAGTTTCCATGGTTCGCATTGAGTTCAAAAGCTACCTAATCACCAGCAGGGTCTAGTACAGAAAGGATAGCATTTTATCCTGCCCAACCTGTATAATATTTGATGAATATCATTACACGGGTTGACAGCGACCAATACACAATGCATCTTTTCATCAAAAGCCAGAAGGTTAACGCCAGGATGTGTAGGGACAATAACTTCAAATCAAATAATTCCAATATTCATACCCGTGCTTTTCACCAACGATGTATAAATACGTGTAGCCAATGGATTAACGTATTGATCTATGTTCGTGTCAGAAACATTGATGCGTAGGTTGAAACATGTACTAAATCCAGAAAATGGCTTTCTTTCAATAATGATTATGATCTGAACTAACTATATCTCATTTGAGTTAACTATATCTCGAATGAAAAAGTATTTTCAAGCACGTATTACATACAAAAGATGTTAAGGATATATTAGGTTCTCAGATGTCGTATGATTTGGTTGTGTTAATTTACATTTTACCTGGTTTGGTGACCAGAAAAAAGCAGTTTTGAGTGATGTCAAAATATTAATCATCACTCCCAAATAATAATAATAATAATAATAATAATAATAATAATAATAATAATAATAATAATAATAATAATAATAATAAAAATAATAATAAAAATCATCATCATCATCGTCATCGTCGTCGTTATTATTATTATTATTATTATTATTATTATTATTATTATTATTATTATTATTATTATTATTATTATTATTAATATTATTATTATTATTATTTTTATTATTATTTTAAAAGTTGAAAACCAACTTGCTCAAAGAAATTCTTGTGTGTTTTATGTGGTGCCTTAATTATATGCATCTCGTTGCAGATTTGCAGGAGTATTTTTATTGTTTTTGATATGTGTGTGTATGTGTGTGTTTCCGTCTCAAAGCTTGCTTGAAGAGATATTCTTACTGTCGAATATAGAAAATAAATAATATATTATATCCAGTAAAATTGTTGAAATAAAGATTTGATATCATGAGGTTAATACAAAGATACAAGCAAAAGCCCGTTTCGAAAAAAATCCGTTACCCTTTTCCACAAATAAAATACCTGAAGATGGCCCGCCCTTAACAACAACCTTTTTTAAAACCAATTTAAACAATCATCGTTCAGCGATAATACAAAACAAACAAACAAAGAATAAAACCAACAATAAAAGCAATGACGGTATACCCCATTATACACATCACATATTGAGGCATATTTTCCCTTAAGTACAAACATAATACAGATATACACTTGTACAGGATCAATGCCCCCCCCCACAAGCAAACCAAACATAAAAACAAACAGAAAAAGAGAAAATGCTCTCAATGAAAACAATAAGTGATGAAATTCTTATTAAGAGAGAGAGAGAGAGAGAGAGAGAGAGAGAGAGAGAGAGAGAGAGAGAGAGAGAGAGAGAGAGAGAGAGAGAGAGAGAGAGAGAGGAGAGAGAGAGAGAGAGAGAGGAGAGAGAGAGAGAGAGAGAGAGAGAGAGAGAGAGAGAGAGAGAGAGAGAGAGAGAGAGAGAGAGAATCTTTTGTGCTACTGACCCTCATCGGGAGGATGAATTTACTGAGCAGTAAAGATTAAATTACGATAATAATGGAGTTGACTTGGATAAAATAAAATATTCATATCCCTGCAGGATCTACGAGATTTAGTAAAATTCAAGGATCTTAGTGAACGTAGACCGTGAGAATTCTTTAAATAATCATGTAGAATGTTTCAGAACTCCATTTTTATAATGTATTCTACGAGAAGCCATGTAAATAATTTTTGGGGTAGAGCGAATATTTTTCTGGATGGAGGACGGTGAAGGGTCAGAGAGGTAGGTGCTTAGCAAATGTATCTTGTTTTTGTCGAAAGATTCAGCATATTGGAAAAGGAACGTCTAACTTTCAAAGCATGCTGATTCAACTCGTGTGTCTCACTTTTATAATACATATTCAGCATACAAACTGTACAGTTCAATGTTGAAGGTTTCAAGCGGGTATCGAACCGGTGTTTTAATAATTACTTCATTCTGACGACAATATGTGACCAGTGTTCATTCAAAAATATTTGACGTATATCCAACATTGTCCAACTAAATGTCTTACACTGCTGGTGAAGGCGTATCGAAGCAACATTTGAATTTGGAAAAAAAGTACGTCTAACCGTGTAGACCACGTAGCATTTGGCGTGTGTACTGTGTAGATCAGCTGAACTTTCAAGAAAAATGTCACTGTATAAACGGAATGCTAGTTTGCTGTCTATATGCAAAACAAATGTTGGGATCTGATTTTCTTTTTATGTATTTTTATGGAACAAAAATCGGTCGGGAAATAGAATGCACTCTTCCATTCTTCATAGACTACGAAAAGGTTTAGGATTTAGGGTGTTTGAAAGATAAACAACGTGCATTTACTATCGAGAGCAATGAACTGAATATACATTTACGCTAATTTTGTATATTTTTTCGGATTTGCGACCATGAATTTAGTCTTTCATTGAGGAACGAAAATTGCCAACCAAACATTGCAAGGGAGGTGCATAATTGAAGTATACGAGTGACATATGCAAGAAGCAGTATTTTTTGTAAAACATCAATTAGATGTTAAACACTATAGAGATGCATGTTTGTCCCTACCTTGGGAAAAACTCTTGACTAGAATATGTCCTGAAAAGATGTCGGGCGTTTATATGAGACAGTTTATGTCCAGAGCATGGGCATATTAGGACGTGCTGAAAGATCTGTTGACTGTCAAACACGGGCAGAAAAAGACATATGCATTCAGTGTTCCTTATTGTGGACCGATACAAAGGAAAAATCCAGCCAAACGTTTCAACGAAAGGCATCCATAAATAAGATAAATTCGAGGTATATAGAAAATGCGACGTTTGGTGAAAAATTACAGCTTCTCCCTTATCTCTGACTGACGGTGCAATTTAGCTGATTCATAAATTGTTTACAGCTTTAACAAATAACACCATTCAAGTTTGGCACAGTTGGCAACATACAAAATACCGTTCTACTGAGGCTTCAACCAACACATTCGATACAACCAATGTAGCATTTTATACGAAACTTCCTCTCGGATCGTTCACCATCCGCCATCTTGAAAATTCTACAAGTTATCTAAAGAAACACTCTACTCAGTTTCTGGTAGTTTGCAGAGTTTCTGGAAGACTAATGCTTGGAGTGTAGGTTATTTTGATCACCGTTTGTGATAACAATCCAGCAATGACATCACTTGCTTTAAATAGATGAACCAAAAGGAATGTTTTTCCTGTCGTCATGCAGATCATAGGAACACACGACATTGTTCAAGTGTGTCCCTAATTCAGTGTTATTTCCTCTTGTTGATATCACTTTATCTAAATAAAGTTGCTTCGAAAATTATTTTGTCCTATTTCTACATCTATCTAGTTTTCGTTCCATTTGGGACAGGCAGCTAATCTTTGTCCCATTGGTACAGTCTGCCAGGCTTTAAATTTGAGAAAGGATGATGGACATTTTTTACTGGTTCCCCTGTGGACATTGATGTGCAATGAAGATTTGTTTGGTTTTGTGTAAACGTTTCCCGTTTCAAAGGGAAAATAAGAGGACTTTAAAACAACGGCGTGAAATTGCAACGTAATTTATTCCTTTTTGGTATATTGTTTTGAATAGCACCGTTGATCAAAAGATTATTGTTATCTTGTTGATGATAATTGCCTTTAAAACAAAGCTAACTCTCAGTCCTCTAGACTTTAAGTTTGAACTATAGAAATAGAATCATCAAAAGAACCAATTATCATTTACCAATTACCAATTACAAATTACCATTGTAAAAGGCATCCTCAAAAGCGAAAGAAAACTATTTTTCACATCGTTATCTCCATGGCAAGAAAGTCTCATCAACCTGATCATGGCAGAATGCAACCACAACTGAAAATGTCAACATATTAATACAGAGATTTATAATTTTGCAATGATATAAAGATTAGAAAACAATAACGACTGTTGCTCATTGACATCACACCACACGTTTCAAATTCTTCACTGAAGAAATATTCGTGAATCCATTTTGAAGAAATCGCGTGCAATTTGAAGAGGAATCCACATAATAGATTCTTAAATAGTGCACTGTTATCTTCCAAAATGTGTTAGCTTTGTCGATATAGTAATAGTGATTTTGATTTTGTATCAAATGATTTCAGAAATTAGACAATGAAGTGTGAATGACCAATTGTATTTTTAGACTGGTACTTTATGCACAAAGAGAGTATGGTTGGTCGGGTTCGTTGATCAGTATTTCTCTACTCTCACATCATTTTCCATCGATATATTCGTTTATGTCAAATGCAATTACGTCATATTGATTTACGTGATACAAAATTACGTTGTATTCAATTATGTCATAATACTTGTGCTTATAGAAATGGATAAGGACGAATGCAAGGTCTAACTGTATTTTGTAGAATGTTGACAATCTTATTTTTCAGTTGACCATTATTCTTTACACGTACACGTGGAAGATATCTTACCATATATGGACTAGTGCTGAAGTACTCTTGAAATGATAATGAAATACATCGTATTTCACCATTATATTGTTACAACTCGTGGTCGTAAACTATATAACAGAAAGAAGCGCATTTCCTGTTATGTACAATTATTCCTTCTAATGTCCCATTTGTACATGGTGTCCAATGTTACTTTTGTAAACGTTGTAAACATTTATGAAACTTTCTTGGCATACTGTATTGATCACTCAGAGTTCAAGTCAACAAAGACCTGATTGCGGAGGCAATCCAAAGGGCCAAACAAACAAACCGTGATGACCTACTTAGATATGGACAGAAAGAAAAGGTTGATAGGATACCATTTATTCTGACCTACCACCCAGACAATCCCAAAGTAGGTAAAATCATCGCAAACCACTGGCCAACCGTGCAATCGTCAGACATACTAAACCTAATACTTCCGAACAAACCTGTAGTAGCTTACCGGAGACCAAAAAACCTAAAGGACATCCTAGTCAGGGCCAAGCTAACAACAATCGCTAGTCAAAACCAACCTAGTCAATCTGGACCCTGTGGCGATAAAAGATGCAAAACCTGTCAACATATGATAGAGACCAAGACATTCACTAGCACAGTGACTAAAGAAAAACTAAACATACATGGTCCAAACAAAACGTGCAAAACAGAGAATGTGATTTATCTCATCACATGTAAGATCTGTGGCCTTCAGTACGTGGGAGAAACTGAAAAGCTACACATAAGGATAAACCTTCATAGATCTGATTGGATGACAAAAAAGCTGTACAGAAGCCCGGTCGCAGAACACTTCTCCTCCCCTGGCCACACTTTCAGTGATATAATACTTATCGCTATTGCTAACAACCACAGCTGGAGTTCCGAAACCAGGAAGGAAAAGGAATCATACTGGATACGCCGCCTTAGAACATTGAAACCAATCGGTCTAAACCAAGAAGACTAGAAAATGAAAACTATGCACTAGTAGAATTTAACATTTTCTAAATCTTCTTATTATCCTTCAATTTTTACTATAAGAATAACCGGTATAGAATCAAATATCCGGGATATAATCTGCGTTACATATGTACACAAAGTAAAAATAGATGTCGCTTTGGCTTGTAGACTTTTAGGGAATTATACAACGTCTTCAGTTTCCGCAACTAGTCTATACAAGCTGGTTGTATTTATAGTTTTAGCACATGTGAAGATAGAAATGTAGAGGTTTACAAACACAACATTTTTGTGTTTATTTGTTTGTCGTAACTATGTTTTGTATTTGCCTTTGAAAAAAACTCATTAAGAGTCGAAAGCGCTTAGGCTAGTTAGTTACTAGTTTCGTACTGTTCGTCGTCAGTTTATTGCATATATATATATATATATATATATATATATATATATATATATATATATATATAGAGAGAGAGAGAGAGAGAGAGAGAGAGAGAGAGAGAGAGATTTGCAACTTTTCTAAAAGCCAGTTTGCCGGGAGCAACCTGACTGAAATATTGAATTTGCCTTTGAGAAACTGATCTTGCTCCTATCATGGAGATGGTCAGGTAGAAGAAAATGATTTCGAAATATCTAGATTTTTTTGTACATGATCGCAGACAAGAATCAATCACATCATAGATTCCAAATATCTTCTGCAGGAAGCACCTTAATGTTCATCAGCTGTGCTTTGAACTGCCCCTAGCATGCATATCTAATTTAACTATCAACTGCCCACTGACTGTTTGATCTGTACTTCCATCTGCGAATACAGAAATAAACTACTCCTTGATAAGTCTTTGACAGTATCAGTGTTGATAGCATCATTTATAAACTTTTGAAAACCTTGCTGTTATGATGAAATTTGATACGGTCTTTCCTATAAATGTCAGTCCCTACGGAACATGGATATGTAATCTAGTTATTGCCTCGAGCAGTTTTGGTGTATTTTCTGTAGTGTTCTAGCTATAGATACTCATTAATCTATCTTGATTCAAGCTTTCTTTCACGTTTATCAGCATCATGTGTTTGTGTTTCTGTAAAATGGGTTCATTCAAGTTATAAACATCGTCAAATTTCATGTTCTTGCCTAAAGAATATAGCAGACCCATTTCCCCAACTATGTTATAAATGCGGAAAGTTATACTTTATGTAATGATTAATTTATAAACGCAATGGAAAGAGTTATGAACAAGTTTGATTAATTTACGTAGCAGTTATCAGCTAGTCACCTTGAAATCACCGTTATGCATCACTATATTTGACAAACCGGCTTTTGACATTGAGATTGAGAAGGCGTATTCCATATTATCCATTTAAATGTTTGCTAAGCATTATTTACGTATCGGTTTCCTGTAAATTACCACGTAAACATGATCATAAACATTGCGCATACGTGTTTCATGGTCGGTTCATCGAGCATGTTACGAATGAAATCCTGATGGTTAGTATTTAGTGATGAGTGCTTTTGATTACTAAATACAATAAAATCTCACGAGTTATATATTATTAACAACTAGGGTCTTACCCACTAAAGACGACTACATGATTCTAAACGATCTTTATACCGGCCTGCTAACAAGCTGCCCGAAGCTAGGTTAGGGACATAAACGTCGAATAAGTACAAATATTACGATGAAAGAATAACAGATGCGTTAGAAGCGCAATATATATTCCATAATTGTCATATATAGCTACATTTAGTAACGGAACACTTACAAACCCCTAAATTGTATTGACTTATCTGTATGCGGAATTTGAGCATGTCCTGGGAGTCAGGTAAGTTGATTTTGTACAAATAGGGAACTTCGCCGTCACGTCATAGGGCATGATCACGTGAAATTTATTGCAGTAATCATTGATCAGGAGGTATTTTTCTACCGAGGCATGCAATTAAAGCACTTCAAAGCCAATACACAAATTCACATTAAATACAAATTTCCATGATGGAACCAAGATAAGTTGTAACGTTTTGTCATTGATAATGAGTAAAACAACATTAAACAATTCTTTCTTTAGCTTTTTTTTTCCATATAATCTTGTATCAACAAAGGAAATGTAAAGTTCAATGATAAACCTGACACCAACGTAAATCTCCTTTTTCTGCATCATTGGTTTATGATGCTGACTGATGACGACGAGAAATGGATAAATATCCATAGCATTTACATACTAAGGAAACGAGGTTAGCCAATTTTCTTTTTGATGAAAATTTATGCCAGTAGCATATAATTGATACAGCATTCATACTGTACAAATATTTTATTTATACCACATGCTAATACACATATATGCCCTTTGAACGGAAAGCAGAAAGGAGTGCAATGAAATAGTTTTTCCTGTTAAATTCATTCAGAAAACGAAGATAATTGATGCTAATGATTTTAGTGGAAATGCATCATTAATTTATAGGCCTAGAATTAAGAGCATGCAGTTCCAGTGTTTATATATGCATATTATTGCACATGGACAGATCATAATTTGATATGTCTATAGTATACTAATGGTATATCAAATTGCTCCATACCTAGACTGTAAAGGCCATGATATTTTTAATATACATACATACATACATACATACATACATACATACATACATATTCGATGGCCTAAGCTGATATATAGGTCATTTTTTTCATCGCCATGATGGTTCTACCAACCAGAGCTCTGCTAACTCTAAGTTCTGACGTCATAAGGGAATCTCCTAAACTTCTATATAATATATTCTTTTTGTCTCCGTTAAGTTTATATTATCAGTATTTTCAGTACTTTACGATATTGCATTCACGTTTACTTCATATTGAACTAACGTGTACGACACATGTGCTCGATAGTGTATTAGGAACTACTTTTTAAACAACTCGTAGTAGACGCTTTACGTTTTGGTTGATTAAATTAAATTTTTTTTCTGAATGAACTCAAGCAGATGTTTGGTAGACTGCCACATATTTGCCACATTCTGCGTCAATTTTTTTTAATACAATGTTTTGAATTTTGGCAAACGCCAGACAGGTGATACAAGTGTTGGGGCCGTACAAATAACATGTAAGTGTCAAGGCATTACCTGTCTTCCTTAGCTGGTAATGAGAAAGGCAAAAATATACTAACAGTTTTACATCCTGAATTTCCTCAAAATGTACTTTCTTAGTTCTGCATATCCGAATTACAAGTGTAATGTAATCTCGACGACGTTCCAAGTGCAATTACATCCACCTTACTACACTGAAAACGAAATGATTGCTGTATTTAATAGCGTCGTTTTGATAATTGCAATTGAAAGACTTCATATTTTTTGCACAATATGATTTCAAAACTTCAATGACAAAACAGAAACACTTGCAGATGTCAACACCCTGCTCCATAGCTACTGAAATCAGAATTGGCACAATTAAATCCAGTCCATAATCACGAAATTTCATAGAATCGACAAAAAATACCAAAATCTATTAATTCCAGACCAAATGGATTAATTGTTCCAACGCGCATTAATTCACAATATAACTCTAAATTGCAATTTTAAGTAGACACAAGCGTCATTTTCTTTCGAAAGTGAGGTCTAGCGCGCGAATAATGCTGTGACCTATATAAACAAAAAGCCGTTGTAACCAAAATCTCGAAAATCCTCATAACACTTCTACTACTTAGCATTGTAGTACATTTCTGTCGGTACCAGTTTAGATTCCAGTGACTGATATATGTTTTGAATTTATATGTGTCATTGAGCATCTTTAGTATCATATAACCTAAATCCGTGAAGGTCAAAGCTCTAAAGTAGCGACCTAGTTCTAAATAATTGCATGAAAATCATGCTTTCGTTTGTAAATATTCGATGGTCTATTTTTTGAGATTGCAGATACAGGACCCGTGAAGTATATGTGACTCACATAAGTTCATACCCCTTACATTTTCAATTTCGCTTTAATTCTGACCATTCACACATTGTGTTTAAAGACTGTATGAGAATGTATTGGGAAGAAAAAAACCAACCCAACCCCAACCCCACCAACAACCATAAAAACAATGATAATGAATCCGATGATAGCTGTTAATGGTGAGGAACAATATGTGATTAATGGATTAAATTAACGGGAGCGTTGAATAACGGGATCATTGAATAGTGGGGCAGCTCAGCTGGGATAATTACAGGCTGCAAAATAAGCATTAACATACAGAGATAAATGTGTCGACATTTTCTATGCCAAAACCCGTTGTTGCACCTAACTTTGCGACAACGGAAATAGAATAATCAATGGACGGGAAATTGTGGGTCGAGCAATACACAGCCTTTACAGTGGTTTTAAGAATGTTCTAAAATGACTATTAAAAGCCAATATGTCTCCTTTGTTAAACACTGAAATAGCTTCAACCATAAAATTTTATTTCTAGCTTTCAGAAGGTCGTAATTTATTGAATATATTCTAAATAATAAAGACTATAGTTAGGGAAATGTTTTAAATAACACTGGATTAAACTGAAACGTGAAAGTGCTTTACATTCCCTTGCAATTGTAAATATTATAGTAGAAATTCTGGCCACGGAAATATAAAACATTTTCTCTAATTAAACTGTCCTCTGTGATATGTAAATAACATCAATTTCACAACTGATATATTTTCTCCAGATAAATTATTTTTAGCATCACCACAATCATATCAAAATTTATCAAACAGTTGCGACAACTGTTCTTTGGACATTGTTTGAAAAGGTTATGAAAATTAATGTATCAATATGGCAAGTTGACGGGAATAAAGTCGCACTTCAAATGAGAGAGAGAGAGAGAGAGAGAGAGAGAGAGAGAGAGAGAGAGAGAGAGAGAGAGAGAGAGAGAGAGAGAGAGAGAGAGAGAGAGAGAGAGAGAGAGATTATATATCATTAGCTATGCTATTGTTCTAATGCAAAATAATATTTCAATCAAAATCCTTATGTACATTTGGTTTTGTTTCGTTTTACTGTACACGAATAGAAGTAAGTTATTATTCAAAGCCCATGGAATTAAAATATAAAGTCATGGTAGTCAGTCTGGGCTAAATCTGATGATAGGAATCGAACCCACACTTGCTAATGCTGACCAATGAGATACCACTGCTTCTATGTTAGTCTACCCTTACGACATGCCTCTATTGGCCGCCTCTTTCGACATGCAGGAAAGCTATTGGACATATAAAATTTGAAGACCAAGAGTTATTTATATTACAAGACTATGGAATGCAATAATAGTGATATAATGGCCATTTATACTGCCTAGGCAATCTAAAATAGCTCAAAAACAACTGGCCTATGTAATAGAAGCAGCGTATTGTAACGGTTTAATATTGCACGCGATGGTAATAAAGAACTAATGTTTGCTCAGAATAAAACAATCGCGTTTCAAAAAAAATAACAGGCATCAACATATTTGGTCCTGCCAAGAAATAAAAACGATATTAATGTATTGCAAATTTTGTACAACTCCTTTTGTTGTCTAAAAACTTTATGTATTCAGCTAAATTTAAAGGCAAGAACTGCAGCCAAAAATGAACTCAGATTTGGTTTTGCTTTATTTTGGGAATTTATTCTGAGTAAAGGAAACAGTTTCATGATAATGATAGGTCAGAGAGAATTTTGTTGAAACATCGAAATCACAAGACACATGTACAAATTATCGCAAACACGCTCTTACTGACTATTTTATAATAATTAAACCAAATCCTAACAAAAATGAGGAACCGATATAGTTTAAATATTAAGATAAAATTTCCCATGAATGCATTTTATCAGACCTTTATCTATAGCTTAGGCCTCAAAATTGAGAAAGCGGAATGTTGCACTTAGAAGCACTATACAAAGGATATCAGCTGAACGAAACAAAGTCGGTTGGAGGTAGTTGTTAGATCAAATATCTAAATTAAACCAGAGACATTAACAGTGTGGAAGCCTAATATATATCTCCAGGGTTCTGTAAATTCTATGTTCCTGTAAGGATTATAATATCTATTGAAGGAATTCGGATTTATAACTGCCAATTATACTTCGTGCATGGATATGCAGTCGTATTCTCAGTGTACGTATCTCTTTTATATATTAATAACTGAGTGGATAAAAAGGGTGTACAAAGGCATATGTATTTAATAAAATAATTGCATTTTCAAAACCTGAGCCAAGTAAACTAGATATGTGGCCAAACTTAAAGAACCATTGTAGTTCTGTTTGTTTGTTTAGCAGAAAAAAAATAACACGGTCGTAGCAGTTGAAAACCCCTGATTAGGCACACTGTACCATTTAGTACAATTATATGATAAGACAGAAACACTTTAATCAGGCACATTTTATAATTTATTTTTCAGAATTTTATCAATAGACTGAAACATTTAAGCCAGTATAATATGTGTCATGTTTCTTGATGTTTTCATGAAGGTGAAGCATTTAATTTGGCATACTCTGTGTTATATTCATGTTATCAACAGGCTGAAACTTCTGTTGTTATATTCATGTTATCAACAGGCTGAAACTTGATGCGGCATGTTCTGTTGTTATATTCATGTTATCAACAGGCTGAAACTTAATGCGGCATGTTCTGTTGTTATATTCATGTTATCAACAGGCTGAAACTTGATGCGGCATGTTCTGTTGTTATATTCATGTTATCAACAGGCTGAAACTTGATGCGGCATGCTCTGTTGTTACATTTCATAATGTTATCACATGAGCTATCTTAACTAAGAATGCTGTTTGTCGTTTCTCATAATTGTACCACTAAATGGAACACTTTAATGTGAAACTTTTTGTCATTTTTCCTAACTTTTTCCATTGACTGGAATACCTTAATTTTTTACTCTCAATTTTGCCAAAAAGGCATATTTCAAATGTTGTCACTAATGTTAGGTGAAATACCTTAATGAAGCACTCCTTGTGTGTCATATTTCATGCCTTTACCTTTATAAGCACACTGTGTGGGTAATATTACACACTTTCATACTCTGGCTGAAATACATTAAATAAGTATGTTATGTATCAATGTTTACAATTATGTCATGAGGCTCAAACATTTCAATTAGTGACACTTTGTTAAAATCAACATTTTTGTCACTAAGATGACGATCTTTTTTAATGAAAATGATGTGTCATATGTCACGAGTTTATCACAAGAAAACACATTTTAATTAACGGTACTTTGTTCGTCATATTTCATATTTTTATAAGGAAGCTGAGACACTTTAATAATACTTTGTGTTCCTGTTCCACAAATTTATCACTATGAATTAACGCTATAATTTATGACATTGTTTTGTGTCATAGTTCATAACCTAATCACTAGGCTGAAACACATTAATTAAAGACACATTGTTTGTCATGTTTTACAATTGTATCAGGCGACTGAAAACAATTAATTTATGACACTTTGTGTGTCATATTTCAAATGTTTATCATCAGGTTGAAACACTTTAATTAGAGACAATTCATGTGTCACATTTCTTATCTGTTATCGCTAGGCTGAAATGCGTCGATTCACGACACGTTGTGTGAAACACGTTAATTGATACACTGTGTAATATATCACAATTGTGTTACTATCACGAGGATGAAACACGTTAATTGATACACTGTGTGTAATATATCACAATGGTGTTACTATGTTGAATTACTTTAATTAAGCACACTTCGTATATCATATTTAAAATTTTATCACAGAGGCTTAAGGCAATAAAATAGATGTATTCAGTCATGAACAAACCAGCGCAAACGATAATGACATTATTTTGTCCCTTATTAACAGTGATTAAAACAGTGTTTTGATACGTACATGTACTCAAAAAGGATTAATGCCAGACAATCCTTAAAGATTAGTAAGGATGGTATTGTTCAAGCATTACGCATACACTTTTGGTGTTCAAGCATTACACAAACTTTTGGTGTTCAAGCATTGCACAAACTTTTGGTGTTCAAGTATTACACAAACTTTTGGTATTCAAGCATTACAAATACACCTTTGGTATTCAAGCATTACACAAACAGTTGGTGTTCAAGTATTACATAAACTTTAGGTGTTCAAGCATTACACATACACCTTTGGTATTCAAGTATTACACAATTACACACACACGTTTGGTGTTCAAGCATTACACATACACTTTTGGTGTTCAAGCATTACGCATACACTTTTGGTATTCAAGCATTGCATTTACACTTTTTGCTTGGAAAAAGAGTGAGCAGAAACTAACCATACAAATTTAATTAACATTACACCAACAACCGCGTCACACAACCTCACCAGTGTAAAGCAATAGGTTAGCTAGAATACTTTGTTCCTCATTTGTTATGATTTATTTTCTTTTGTGTTGATATTATATCAAAATAAAAGTATTTTACTCTGACAAACTATATAGAATGTTGTGTTAGTTGTATCTTTTATTTTGTTATATATTGTGATGTTGATGTTACTAGAAGTGATATTACTTGTATTATTACAAGCTGTTCTACACACATGCCCAGTGAAAGAAATCTGTTTTGGGGACCTCTTATGATGTGTATTACACAAGAGCAAACTTAAGCGTGTGTCAAGTTCATTGTAATAATGTAACAAAAACTCTTGTCAATGTCACTGTCAATGATGTAACATAAAGTAAATGTTATCCAACGATCTACGCGATATACACGACATACATATATAGTCTCCATTTAGATGGAGATAGCGGTGTTAGAACTGGATTGCTGCTTAGTTGAAATTACTTAAAGACATTGCATCTCACGTCAAAGCAAACAAATTAATGTCAACTGTTGTTTTTTGGATATGGTTGTTGCTTGGCGTGTCAGCAACTGTTTATATATATTTTTATATTTCCACTTGCCAGCAACTTTATCAGACTGTACGATTGTTGCAGTAAAACAGTTTAGTTAGTGCCAGAAGACATGGTAAAAAGCCGCTAGACTTCAGTTTCGTTAAGTTTTAGACCAGAGATACTCACAAGAAACTGTACGATTGCCACATCCATAAAATGAATGCAATATAACAACGATTTATCTGAATTTGAATCATTGCAAAACCAAATTAATTAATAATTCTGAGCATTTATGTCATACATAGATTTCTCTTTCATGAACAGTTTTAGACACATGGCTTACGGAAAAAAGAGTAACTGTCTGGCGGTACAGTCAACAGTCAAAGCTCCAAGTTAATTTCTTGCTGTATTATGCAGAACATATTTCCTCTTGCCAGCATCTTTATCAGACTGTACCATTGTTGCAGTAAAACAGTTTAGCCAGTGCCAGAAGACATCATTGTAACAGTATCATAAAAACATTTGAATCAATACCAGTTGATATCTTTGGTACAATATGAGTCAGTGCCAGACAGGTATAATTGTAACAATAAAAGTCAGTGCCATATTGTATCGTTTTAAAAAATATGATATACATTTAAGCCAGTGTCAGACAGTATCTTTGTGACAGCATGAGTCAGGACAAGACAGTATCATTGTAACAGTATGATATACATTCGAGTCAGTGCAAGGCGGTATATTTGTAACAGTATGATATACATTCGAGTCAGTGTCAGACGGTATATTTGTAACAGTATGATACGTTTGACGGTATCTTGTAACACCGTGATTCCGTTCCAGACGGTATCATTGTAACAGTATGATATACATTCGAGTCAGTGCCAGACGGTATATTTGTAACAGTATGATATACATTCGAGTCAGTGCCAGACGGTATATTTGTAACAGTATATGTTGGACGTTATCTTGTAACACCGTGATTCCGTTCCAGACCGTGTCATTGTAACAGTATGATATAGATTTGTGCCACCACCAAATGGTGTCATTATAAATGTATGATATACATTTGAGTCAGTGCCAGACAGACGGTATCATTGAATCAGTATGATATATATATATATATATATATATATATATATATATATATATATATATATATATATATATATATATATATATATATATATATAATTGCACCAGTACAACATACATTTGGGTCAGTTACATAGGTTGATGTTGAATTATAAAGAATTATTTAATTGTCAAGGATTTAACTTGAATTAAGCAGATCGCCAATAGCTATTAAGCTGTGCTAAATTCTGTATTATAGATACGGAAGGCTGAATCATTTTAAAGAGTAGATTCGGACACGTTGTTTATGATAACTTGATCTGAAAATTAATTTAACAGACGTGTTTTTATACAAGTAAATAGCAACTAAGTCTTATCTTAAAAGAATAAATCAATATATCGCTAATCTTTCACCCGAGATTACACGAGAAAAGCTCAATTTTGAGAAAGAGGAGAGATAAGAACATCAGAGCAATTGTACGGCGATCAATAATCCAAGGTGAAATGCCATCACATAGAAACAAAACTATATGTCTGAAGGATTTGAAATACAATATTTTTAATTAAAAATCGTATTCATTCAAGTGTGAATGAAAATATGCGATAAAGAAAACGGGGAATTATGTTTTTATATCCAGTTTAATATATCAATGAAGACTAGAGCAAATTGTGTTACATTTTATATTTGTAAGAAGAGACGGAAACTGCGAGTAACATAAAATACGGAACCTGTCGAGAAATTAATATCAATCAACAACAGGTTTTTAGTATCCAATACGCATTATGTTTCACACTTTTTATCTTCATGATACGTTTTCTTTATACTGCACCTGGAACTTTATTCTTTGAAATAGTTCATGATTCATTTCATCAATTAAGCCACTGCTCAAATGAAAAAGGTTTTGTTAATGCTAAATGACAAAAATGCCATTGAAAATATAGCTTAAAATGGCTCAATTTTAGTTTTTAGAAAAATGGGAAGCAATGTCCAGTCTTTTCTTCATCGCTAGCTGTTATTGTATGATTGGCGACACACTGCATATTCCAAATTATTGGATTGATTAGGTAAGTTTATTGAATTTCTTGTCATGTTAGCATCATGATACGCACTACGTCGACCAACAAATAGAGGATCTCATATGGATAATAATTTAATATTGAATTTATGAAACGAGTTGAATAATGTCCAGCTTTTGCAAGCCTTGGTGAGACATGGCGTAGAACAAATATTAAATCATTACCCATCTGCGATTCTTTCATCACATAGTTTTATTTCAGTGGAAATTATTGAGATAGAAAGAAGAGCGAATAACTTCGTTCATTCTGACAGACGGTGCACTATTCATTTGTTGTGTATAAAATATAGTCCCAAATAAAGTTGAACTAGTAAAAGTAGACTATACTTTTTTACAAACTATAAATCAAAGAGAAAACTTCCATCCGAATAAACAGAACATTTTATAACTTATAACGACAAAATCATTTATCAAAACAGAATGATCAATGCGATGTGATGCCACATTGTTTGATACTGTACACAGTAGGCACAGAGTACATGTTTACCTTAAAATGTCACTTTCAAAACTAAACATTACATTGTTGCGATTTTCAGGTGAAATAGGATTACTGGATGCAGAAGTTCCCACCTTTACTGCAATGCATTTGTGACCGGATAATTGCAGTATTTGATTTGGTAAAATAGATTGTACAGAAGATATAAACCAATTTCTTTCTGAGGAGGAGTTGCATCCAATATAAACTGCGTAAAGATGCTGTAGTTGGATAAAGTTCTGTCAGTTAAAAGACCCATTTATGTCCAGATTTTTCTGTGAACAGAGGTGAGTTTATTTAATTCTGTAAGTTAACATGTAAACCATACGGTAGATTCTATATCTATGTTAAATATATACCGCCCACTCTAACCCATTATGCCACCCGCTGTTAAATAAGAAATGCCCTGAATTTTACGTCTTATAGTTGTTCTTGTCTTGTAGGTAATATGGTCATATTCCGACCAGTAGGATAATGCTGACCGTGGATGTACGTCCTGCAATTTACAACAAAGATATGCAAAATGCTTGTTGTGTTCTTTGTTTTTATTTGTGCATATGCGTATGAAACTTTGTAAAGATGTTTTCAGGCGACGATGTAATCGCCTCAGTAATCTCTCTTCCGCGAGATCAGAAGAGGCATTCATATTTTTTTCTATTCAGGACCCTAGTCAGACATCAATCATTTAAGATTCATACAGCGTTCAATAACATAATAATTATGCTATCGTAGCTTTAAAACAATGCTTTGTCTCAGTAAAAAAATGACAAATTGCACCAATTTTATGACCAATAATAGTGTATTATGTTCTGTGTAGTGTTCGGATTTACCCCAGGTTAGTTTTCATAAGTTGGCAATTCCGACCAAGAACACAAGCTTATAAAAAATGTAGAATTATGATTAGTTGCTATTGAACTTTGAAGAAATAGAAACAGGAATAAATACATAATTACAAACAAAAAAAATAAAACCTTAAAGGTATAAATCTAAACATAAATGGTAATTCTCTCAATAATTAGCTCTATAACAACATCCACAATTATCTTTGTAGCTATATCACTTTCTATCTGCTATCTATCTGAAAATAAAACAAAAACAATTAAAAGCTTTTAAATCTGTGAAGATGAATAAAATCTTTGTATTTTACAGATGAAATCTGTGTAAGTTCGGTCCATATATGGTGGTTGGAATTACGCATACACAGTAGTTGGCATAACTAATAAGATAGTCGATCGCAGGTCAACGTTCTCAGAGGTCTAAATAATACCAGATTACCCTAGTTTTACGCATTATTTCTTACGATGATATTACTATACATGAAATTACAATTCCCTGAGGAGGCAACATATCCATATTCAGACAATCGAGATAATTTTTTCTCAATTTTCTTTCACGAGTCGAGTTACAAAATGTTCGTCACAAATGCTCATTCAAAACAAAACATACCAGAAGGCTGAGTTAAAAACATTTTTCCACAATCCCAGCCAATCAGTAAAGAAAATACTGCACACTAATCTCATAGGCTTATTTGGACCAATCAGAATCATATAAATTGATATTTTAGCGTGCGTTAATATCCAAAATATGACACTGCACATACTATAGGAAAAACATACCTACTATGTGATATGTAATACAATCTTACTACTTGTAATCGTAATACCGAAACGACCAATAGTTTGTTTTCATCTACCGAATGTAATAAACTTATAAGACGAGTCAAGCTGTAAACTGCACATACCCGGATTTTTCCGTCGAATTATGAGCCAGTAGATCTGGGTCTATGCAGTTTATTAGGTTTAATCAGTCGAACAAACAATATCGACCTCGATCTTCTTTATTTGCGGTTGCCCCGACTTACAAGCGACTATATACGGTATAGATTACTATTACATCAACACACATAGAACTAAACAACACCTATTTGCAGTACTTTTAGAACGTCAATTGTAAGATCGGAATTGGAAACAAAGATTTGTGTTCTTACGTTTTGTTATGTTCAATTATGAAGTTTCAAACTTCCATGACTGGCGTCTATCACGTTACAAGTCTGACGTAAGGTCAGACTGTTTCCCAGAAAGCACTATCTACCGCAAGGAATGCATATAATAGTCAGTGCAAAATAACGTGCTAAGTTTTTAAATGTATGTAACGTCCAATGCAAAGAATGTTCTAAATTATTAAATGAACAAATGATCAGTGATAGTAATGTTCCAGATTATTAAATGCACATGATATCCATAGCAAAGAATGTTCTAAATTATTGAATTATTAAATGCACATAGTGTCCAGGCCAAAGAATGTCCTAAATGATATAATGCACACGGGAATGAATGTACTAGATAATTAAATCCACATATTATTCAGTGTAAATATGTTCCAAAATTATTAAATGCACATGATATCCAAGGCAAAGAATTTATTATATTGCTAAATGCACAATATTTATATAAAAAGTTAAGTAAAGAACAAACCGTTTATATTGGAAAACTGTTTCCGACAAATCCAAAGTTGCGAATGACAGCCCCTATGTATTTATCTATGCATATATCTGCCAATCTTGCACTTTAACTGATTATTCATATTTCCAGTTATCTTTACATCTATATTTTAATACATATGTTAGCTTGTGTCTGTCGATCTATTTGTCTGTATTTACGTGTCGGTCTAGATGGTGATTGTTCTGTCCATGTTGTCTCAGTCAAAATATAGGCACCTACACTTATACCTAGTAGTAAAGACAAAACAACAGGTTAAGTTAATAGACGTATGGCATTGATATAGATTAAAGTTCACAACCAACATATGAGCTGGAAACAGGAAACCACATAATTTAATATATATATATATATACATACATACATACATACATACATACATACATACATGCATACATACATACATACATACATATATACATACATACATACATACTTACATACATACACATATATATATATATTTATATATATATATATATATATATATATATATATATATATATATATAAATTCATGACAGATATCATTTTGTTTAGGATCGTATTCACATGATATATTTTACCTAATGGCGGACAACCGGGAAATATTTACTCAAAAAAGCCAAGGAAAAATGATCACATTTAATAATGCATACAGTGGCAAATGCACCCTACCCCCAAATTTATGAATATAAATGCTAAAAGAAAGACTGCATTTTTTGTTGCTTTCTTTATGCGTATGTAAAATGTACAGTAAGTCTGACATATTAATAAAACAAAATTGCTACCTATGTTGTCAAATGGAAGATTTCATAGAAGCCAGTAAATATGCACTAGTGGTGAAACAAAAAAATATTTGCACCGATCGTGAATTTGATGTAGGTAGGAAAGAGGTTTTGTGGAGTTCCTGTTATCATAAGGCTGGATACGGATGCATTTAAATGTTTATTTTTCCTTTATATCTAGATGAGTGGAAATAATAGTCGAATAATAACTGTAGAAAGATCACTGCACTTGATTTATTCAGGCGTGTACAACGCTTTTTCAAAACGTCTTCATTTGAAAAAATAAAATGATTTTCAACATATTGTTTTATTTGCACAATATGATATAAACTATTAAATATTAAAATTATCGGGGCCCCGAGTGGCTTCTCGTGGGTCGGTGGTTCTTTCTGCGGATTTCTCGGTTTCTTCCTCCACCAATAATACTGGCCGCCATGAATAGCCTATCGTGTGCTGAAAAATGGCGTTAAGCCTAACAACAACAACAACAATTAAAATTATCGAAGCTCTTTTAAATATGTTGCTGCCATTCGTACTGTCTTTGAGTGCATATTTGCTGTGACGCAGTCTCATTTGGTTAAAATCACAGTTACAGGAGACAAGCTCATGTCTCAACGAATCGTGTAATTGGAGCGACATGCCTTACTGAAGTTTTATGACGCGATTAAATAGATCAGATTTTTTTTCGCTCCAAGTGCAAGTGTAATTAATAAAATACATTTGAATGTTCATTCAACACTCAGTCATCCTGAAATCAGAGGAATTAAATACTATTTACTTGAATAGAAATGAAAATAAACTCCCCAAATTATAAAGCACAACAGAATTGTCCCAGTCAATTGTATAGATAGATCGTGAAGACTTTATGCAATTCTACAATGTGCTGCGTAAGGAAAATGCATTATGACAGCTATTATGTATTCCTAACACCAAACCAGACCCCCACCCCTTCAGACCTTCCATATATATATATATATATATATATATATATATATATATATATATATATATATATATATATATATAGTGAAAAATCGGCGGCGTGCAAACCTCACCAACCTCTTTCACTACGGTACGTTGCTAGGGAATGACCTCCGCGGTGTAGTTTACCTAGTGTGGATAGATAGAAAGAAGAATGCAGATCACTGAACAAGTATATTGAAGAAATAACAAAACGAGCTTCCTTTCAATGAACAAATATAAAATTTAATCAGTTTATCAACAGAATTTAAAATGAAAAGAAATCAATGACTTGGTTACAAAAGAAGGAAAATGGTACTAACATGTACTCAAATAAAAAGACAATACAAATTTCTTTAAATGTAAAATTACTTTCAACGTTAAATTACTATCTTCATTGCCAATGAGATGTGACCTTTGAGTGCCACGATGAGAGACTTCATCACCTATTTTATGCGGACATCAAGACTTCCGTTCGTCCCGGCTCTGCCGATCTTTGTCTAGCTGTTTCGTCTTGGACTCTTGCCCGTCGAACTCTGACTTAACAATCGTCTCTGGACTTAGATTTCTGCGTAGAATTTGTTCTCGTCCTGTGATTGTTCAGAGATTTCTCATGTGAATCCAGGAAAGCTGTTTCCTTCAATAAATAAAATGTCTCGCAATAGACAATAGGTCACATTCCCAAGTATATCTGTATTTTTACACTAATTCGGCTCAGAAAATAAAAGGCATAAATTCTGCCGCAGTAACTCATTGCTCCCTAACTGTTATGTTTACATAAACGGTCAATGCTTGTCTTGACCTTAATTCGGATCACGCTAGGGATGGTCAATCAAATTCAACTCAGCCGTATGAACCCGTATGTAAGCCCCCCTTGACTTCTTACTCTGTTAAGTTACATATGGCTCAGACCTCCAGATCTAACTATTCTAAAATAGTTTACTCGACCAATAGAATATTACAAACTAGTATATGGTGTACATGTAATGCTAGGTCATACTCATTCTAAACAGACTTAATCCATAAACTATGAAACATTACCCATCATTCCTTAAGCTTAATTCATTTAAATTCCTAATCACTCCTATGTATTCAAGATTCAATTACATGCAAACTTTTCAACTAATCTAATAAAATTTTAATTACATTCAATCTTGCCAATTCTCCAAATGAATTGATAATTAGAAAATCAAAGAATAAAATGTCATGACTAGCATTTCACTAAAATCGTGCAAAATTAAATCATACATACATACATCATATCAAGAATACATTTGAAATAGATCAACAAATGAAATAACATATTAAAATCGGGAAACTAAGATTGCGTACCTTTTGCCGTTTCTTTATTCGTTTTCACGAACCTCTCGCATGGTCCGTCTCCTAACTGAGACAACTATCTGGCCCCTTACTCTATAATGAAAACGTACTTTTTACGAATTCAAAATGTAGAGTTTGCCGACTCGCTGAAACAAAAAACTCCCACTTTACTGCCAAATCACGAGATAACGTCTTACACGTTTCTCCCGGAATCGTTTAACTTTCCTCGCGAAAGGTTAAAGACTAAAGAATTTTCCTAAAGTAAAACCTTTAATTTCTTACAGAGTTACGCCCATAAATCCATATTAACCAATCGGATTAGACTGTATCCTAGACCTGTTCCGTAGAATTTTTGGATTGACAAGACAACTAAACAACTAATCATCCGTAATTAATCATTACTTTGAACAATCATCTATAGCCAGCTGCCGCCCTTCCCCGGTCGATTTTGGGAAAGAGTCTTTCGTCATTCTCTTGTACCATAGTACCATAGCATCTGACTCGGTCATGTTACGTCGGCTAGAACGAATTCCCTTTTGACGTTCAGAGATGAAATGAAAATAATCATCTATCTCTAGCCCTTTCTACCTTAATTAAGTTGACTTTGATACAATTTCTTTAACCAAAGCTTCTAAGAGTTTTCAAAATTCGACACATCGTATATATATATATATATATATATATATATATATATATATATATATATATATATATATATATATCGAGGCGTAGATACATATCTTTATATCTTTATCATAGTGAGTAAAACAATTTAAAATATATTTCATAAGCTTGAGAATTTCAAGTTGTGACTTGCTGAAAACAATTAAAACAAAGACGTTTTATATTTTCCAAATTTACCCTACATTAGCAATGATGTTTCAATACCTCATGGATTTAGTTGTTGCTAATTTTGCAGAAAGCCTTCTTTATCTAATGCACATACTGATTTGCCTATCAAAAATATTACGCCATTTCGCCAAGGATAAGTCTTGATTAAAAAAACAAAAAGCCCCGCCATCTACACAGTGTATAATTAGATATTGTTAAACAAAGCTTGTAATATACACTTAAACAATTTAAAAATCTCAAACGTTAATGTTATGTGTAAGAAAGAGTTATGTTTTGAATCTAAATTATTACATCCAAATGTTTCAACAAAATCAAACTTAATATCGTGTTTAATCAATATAAGTAGTAATTTCTGTTTGGAAGGAGTTGGTCGCTGTCATTAACGATAGGCTCATGCAGACAAAGCAGTAATTAGTGGTGTAATTTGTGTAATTAATGTAAAACACACGTGTTTTCAAACACTTCTAGAATCAGGAAAAATACTTGAAGAATTTTAATTAAACTCTTCTCCAAGAAAAGCAAATTGTAATATACAAATTCTGCGGAGATATTATACCTAAAAACGTACTTACGCATTTTAAGACTATGTCATGTAACATTATATATATATATATATATATATATATATATATATATATATATATATATATATATATATATATATATATATATATATATATATACATACATACATACATATTTTAGACCATATGTCAGAGAAATTCAGTAAATTTTTTATCTCTTGTAAGTCTTCTTTTGCTGTCAATACCATTCAAACTTAAAGCTAAATGTAACGCTGCTTAGTCACATCCCTGGAAGATTGTGGCAGACGCTGATCAATAAATGAGAGACACGTGATATCGTATAACTGTTTGGTTGTCACTTTCATAATTGTATATAAAGGAGTCGATTCAGATGCATGAAAAAGTTATAGGCACAGAAGCTTAGTTTGAACACGAAAAAGGCAAATACCTAATATAACGTGAGCTACCATTCTCAAATCGTACGATATTAACGTCGTCAAATGTCACATCAGTTTGCCACACTTTGTTCAATTTTAATATTCTGCGAAATATTTCAAGACTTATTCGTAGCTTTTCTTAAATTAAATCCACTGATTAACAAATATGGATATCATAAAGTAAAACTGTTTGCTCTTATTTAACTTGACTCCAGAGACACGCATTCTCATAGACATTGTCCATTTTTGTAAATATTTTTCCATATATCTTGTTGCTATACTGTTAGCAGTTTACGTAAAAATGTGTTGAAACCTGTTTCCCTCTTCTCACATCAATTCAGTCCTGTCTGGCATTGATTACTTTATAATCTAACATATCGGCTACATGTTCTGAATTTATTCATGTTAAATCATTACGCATAATAAAGGTAGAGAAATAATTTTGATGCTAAAATTCAAAAGAGAATTTGCGAATGATTATTAAAAATTATCCACAACAAGTAGCTCGTTGAAATGCTCCCTCTCTCTCTCTCTCTCTCTCTCTCTACACACACACACACATATACATATATATATATATATATATATATATATATATATATATATATATATATATATATATATATATATATATATATATTCATCACAAATGATGATGGTTAACGAAATAAGGAACTTTAGATTTCAAGATCTGGGAAAAAGACGTAACGTCACCCCTAATAAAAAAGACGTACCTTCATCATCCTCACAAGGATGTTGAATTTTTTGTGTTTACATTTTTGCAAAGTGTTCATTCTTTAAATTCGTCTGAAATGTATATTATATTTTCATTAGATATTTTGATAAAACCTTCGATGTCGGCATTATTTAACCCCTGCACAACCCCAATATCACACGACCAAAAAAAATACCCTAAACAAATCACAAAGACTGAGTCATATCATATAATAAAACCTATTTATTGAATGCAACACATTTAACTTTAAGGGGTGGGAGTGCGTACGGGCTTGGAGTTTCCTTAAGAACCTGGATATATTTTGTTTTCATTTTGCATCAAAATAATTGATTTATATTGACTACTGTTTTATATTTAAATTTATTTTCTGCAAATCAGATCAGGATCAGATAAAAAACGACAGGGCAAAAATATGGCTTTTGTGCTTTGAAAAAACATGCAGGTAAGAGATAAGAGAACAGGCAATAAACGGAAAGAAAGTATAACGGATGGACCTATTGAGAAAAGTCGAAAGAAATCAGTTGCATTGATTGTAGTTTGCATAGTGGTGTGGACAACACATACAGGAAAGAAAATATTATTTTTTTATTTATGACATACACATACTTAAATTTACGGTAATCATGCAACATCTAAAAATGTATACAATATCAATTCGGTGTTTATCAGACTTGAAAGTGTATTTGTGCTTGCGCGGGAGTGGGGTTGGGTGAAGACAGGCATTGAGGATTCGCTTCTCAAGCAATTCTAACCATTAAAAGTAACTGCGAATACAAATAAGCACATTTTAAATGCTCTTTTCAAAGCGATGGCGTGACAGGGTATGAGAGAGAGAGGACGTTGTTATATTACAATACATTATGACTAAGATGAAACTAAAAAGAACCCATACCTTATTTGCACACAGTAGATTATATGTCAATTCACTGATGATGGTCTAGTAGTAAAACCTGTGTTCACACAAAAGTGAACGTAGATAGCTGTCCAAGTCCATTCCATTGATTATAATACACATGGTCACAATTCAAGAGTGCGGGTTGTGTATTGAATGTATTAAAGAACTGACGGGGACGGGGGCGAAGAGGAAAAGTAGTCCTGCAATAGTCTTTCAGAAGGCAAAACAAAAGCCAATGGCGAAAAGAGTAGAAAAGGTAAAACAATTCCGATGTAGCTTATAGAACAAGACCTTAAGTGCATGTTAATTTTCCTGTCAGTAGCAGTAAGTTGGTATAGCTATTTTTATGTATGTTTATGAACAAAGGCGTGCCATTATTAAGATTTATTAGTTTATTTCGTTTCACACCCCAACATTTAATTCTCCATATATAATTATCCGGTCCCCAAATATTTTGAATATATTTTATTAATCTGATTTGCAGAAAATTAATTAAGATATATTATATTATTCAAAATAAATAAATAAATAATAGTGATGTTAGATAAGACAAAATATCCCGGTTCCAAAAGATACTCTGAGCCCGCACGCACTCCCACCCCTTAAGCTAAATTTACTGAATTCAATAAATGGGTTTTAGTAAAGTTTTGACCCCGTCCTTGTAGTTTGTTTGATATTTGTTTGGGGTCGTGTGATGTTGGTGTTAAGGAGGGGTTCAATATTGATGACCGCAAAGGTTTATTCAAAATATCTAATGAAAATATATTATCCATTTCAGATGCATTTAAAAAAATGAACACTTAATTCACGGATATTTAGGCACAAAACATTTAACACCTGGTCATAATAATAAAGTTACATCTTATTTTCATAAGTGGTGACGAAACGTGTCCTCCGAGATATCGAAATCTAAATTTCCTTCTCCCGTAATATCATTATATATATATATATATATATATATATATATATATATATATATATATATATATATATAGTCACGAATATGTAACTAAATTTCTTGTGTTAGTTTTAAATTCTTTTTTATCTTTTAATTTTTCTTCATTATATTTTACTGTAGTGATAATTGCCATTCGATCTGAATCACTTTTCAGAAAATTCACTTAACCTAATTAGAACGTAACAGTTACTTTATCATTATTTTTAGCCTAGCTTGGTTCGCAAAGTTGTAAAAACTAAGTGGAAATGATTGGCTAATCCCATGGTCATGTCCGGCCCACGTCTTACCCATATCATAAAACTTTTTTTTCTTCAATATTCATTTCTAGCATGAGAATCAGACTTATTTAGATAGGGCATTTTCTTTTTTGCAATGCTCAAGTTTGAAATCACGTAGCTTGTCATGTGAACTACCATGTGACCTAATATCGATGCTTAAAGCAGCCAATTGGTATTAAATTTATTTAGTGGTAAAAAATATCATATGGGGTACTGTG